>BGZK01003308.1:0-27802 GCA_005406025.1 Eumeta japonica
TTTTAAAATATATCTATGATTGCAGTTTTTGAGTGCGTGCTGGGTGGAATAAATCCTCATTACCAAAAATTAAAACAAATGTTAATAAATTAACAAAAAAAAAACTAAAACAGAATAAACTCAGTTTTTGCCAATAAAAATTTAAACTTAAAAAAGGAAAATAAAGAAAAAGTAGAAAAGCATAAAATCAGAATTTTATATTTATATATACCAGAAAAATTTATTAAGAACATAAGTGAAAAAATTATTATTTCATTTATCATCAACCGCTTAAGCAGAAGGCATACAGGCACACACAATTGTTCAAACTTCCGATCGCAGTGAATTTATGATAGGAAAAGGGTTCTGGGGAACGAACATTTACAACAACTTAGCAACAACAATATCAACGACCTTGTCCAGTCTACGGGTTCACTAGTGGAACACCCCACCGCTCACATATCATCACCAAAGTTACAATTTACACCATCACCAACGCCTCCAAACCAGTAAGTCCATCACATTTCAAATATATTTACTAACCCCGTGTCGCCCCGACATTATTGACGATGAAACAAAAAAAAAATGCTCTTGAGAAATACTCATCGAGGCTTATACATATTTAACCGCCTTGCGCCTGGAGTACAATCAGCCCCTTGAGCTTTTCAACAGTGTGTCGAAACGATTATTGCTGGAATAACTAGTGTTTTTCCGTATCTTGACGATTTAACTATTGGCACACTAACACGTGAAGAAAACGTTAAATCAGTTAATGAGGTTAAAGAAAATACAACTTAATAGTAAATTTTTTTAAATATCTTGCACATGGCTCGGTTATTATTTTGACAGCAAAGGAATCTAGACAAAAATAAGACAAACAAAATTTTAATTTCTCTAGCGCCTACAAATATTTCAGAATTAAGGTCTTTTCTTGTAGCTGCAAAAGTGCACTAAAATAATTGGAGTTACATATAGGCAATAATGAAAAAGATAGTAGTAAGGGAACTGTTCATTTGCATCCATTAAAATTCTCAAATTTTAAAATTTTAATTACCCAAATTTCAAAATTCTTTACATAAATAAACAATTGTGTGTGTGTGTGATGCTGACCTCTATGGGGGTGAGGCATATGTTTTATGAATGTGTGTGTGTGTGTATGTATGCATGTATTTGGTAATTTGATACTTGTGGGAAATTTTGTTTTGTTTTAATAAACAAGCATCTCATAAGATATATACAGCGTGTCTTATATATTTAGGTGTAATACATGTTTATGCTTGTGTGTGTGTATGGTGTGATATGCATTGGAATTTTTTCCCACGCCAGTCGATATATTATTATTATAAGTTCAATCTGCTCGCTGCTTTTGGTGGCAACGAAAGCGAACCAAATTTGAATATATTGAACGAAGCCGTTGGTCTACTTAGTTAGTTAAGTGTTTATTCATACATAAGTGTATATATGCTCCTGCATGCTCTGTCCATAAAAAAAGTCTGTCTGTTATTGAGCATTACATATGTCTGCGTGCATACTCTTGCATGCTCTGTTGTTTGTTTATACATATGTGAATGCATGCTCATGCATGCATTCTTGCTTGCTTTATACATATGTGTGCGCATGATAAGCCTATCAAATGTCTGTCCTTGAGAATTACATACATACATATGCCTATTAGAATTGCATATGTTTGTGAGAATTATATATGTATCTGTATCTATGAGAATTACATGTATATATCTATGCGAATTACATAGCTATATCTATGAGAATTACATATGTAATGGTATGAGGATTACATACATATGTCTATGAGAATTACATATGTAATTCTATACCGCCCTGCAGAATATTCGTCAACTTCTATATGTGAGGATGTATCTTCTCCATGAAAATATATGTCTGTTCAAGGAAAATTTTTGTGTTTTCATGAACATGAAAATTTTATCCATCTTTTTTATATTAAACAGAAAACTGCGTCACCCTAATATTTACATGCTTTTGCTTCTTTAAGAGAACACAAAACGATTCTTTTAATTTTGTTTAAATGCTTATATTAAATAAATAAACATAATGAATGCAGATTGATCGAGCTGATGGCTTGTCTGCATGGTTTCAATATTATACATTAGGTATTGTTTACATTTACATAATTTTTACTCGATGGCTTGATTTTTTAAAGTTAGGACTATGTGTATGTGCATACATACATATCTATGTCAAATGTTCTGAATGACGTTTCGTCTAATGGACAAACTGACCGACGATCGTGTTTTACATATTCTTTTGTATCATTGGTTTGTTTGAAAAATTCAAAGTGACAAATACATACATACATATATGTATGGATGTACAGATATGCATAATACTTCTCAAGTAGGCGATTAGAAAAATTGATTTTTTCAGCTTCTAATTAGTTGGTTCTTATTAAAATATAGAGTAAAATGATGATGACTGAAAAATTATTTTGCATACATATCTGCTTAAAGGAAATTATTCCCTTTTAAAAATATATTCATGAAACCGAAAATTTGTGCTAAATCTTAATAGCGAAATATGTAAGAAAACATACTTATGTATGTATTCCCTTTTCAACAAAACATATACAATTCCATATACACTTTTTCGCTTACCCTCTTCTTAAATAAATTTGTAAGCAAATATATACCGCCTAAAACCATGCAAACAAAACTTTATTTTTTCACTTATTTACAAAGTCCTCAATGTTGAAAATTCTCTTTGCAACATTTTTTTAGCCACCTTTGAAATATAGATATCATATCTGGTATAATATTATTTATTTATTCCAGTTTAGATGATGATAATTTTTGTAAGCCAGATCGATTCCCTTTGTTTTCTGCTGATAAGTGCAGAAAATCAAAAGAAAGCCTAACATATTGATTTTTGTTGAAAACAACATCCCATTGCTTTACAATAAAACAATTTAAGTTACTTTTAAACCCTTGCAAATCTACAAAAAAGCACTGTTTTTTCATATGTGTTAGTTTATTAGATTTTGATATGCTTATACATACCTTCGATTTGTGTTATGTAAGCTGTACTTTATATTTCTAATAATAATAATAATAAGTTTGTTTATGTACATGTATGTATGTGAAATTTGTATGGAAGTATCGATCATAGACATGATCGTGCATGCTTTCTTTTTTGTCACGTAAGCTGTATTTAAATGTGGGCAGATAGAGAGAACTTTGCGCAGGGTAAATTATATCGAGATAGATTTAGGCATGCTCATGCATGATCACTTGGTCTCAATAAGAGAAACAGATATACTCAAAACTCAATTACTCTTTAAATAATAACTCTGCGTATTGAGAATATGCTCAAATTTTTAAATATTCTCAACACTCAATTACTCGTTAAATAACTCTGTGTATTGAGCACTTGCTCAAATATTTTATTTGAAAACATGCTCAAATATTTTAATTATACTCAACACTCAGTGGTTCATTAAATAAGAGATTGTCAAACGACCGCACGAGAAAAATTTGAATTTGTATCAAATAAGAGCATTAAACCAATATTGCCATTTTGATCAAGGACTATTTGTAAGAATTTAACATGTTTTCTTCAATGAAAAAGTTTAAGCCTACAATATATTTTTGACCATTGTCTTTTTTAGCCATATACGTTTAAGACTTAATTTTTTTATGTTGTTAGCCACTTTTTGAAATTCTTTTACGATCAAGCTGTCCGCGTCCCTAACCGCATAAGAGCAAAGTAAATTACGCTCAAAAACTACAAACTAGCACAAACATCAGTGTCAATGTATGTGTGTGGCAATCACTGATTTAGAGGTACAGTTCATAGCATATGCAATTTGAAGTATCAGATTGCTAATTCTTCGAATATTTTGCCGCAATTACTTTAACCTTTTTTTGTGAAAGAATTGAGCAAAGAGTAGCAATATCAAAGTTCTTACGCAAGAGTTTACTATTAAATTTAAAAAGCTTACCGACAGTCATTACTTGTTAATATATACATATTTGTTCTTTGAAGCTGTTTACTTTCACTTTTACTTGTATTTTGATATTATTATTAGCTTCTGTAAGTTTTATTTTCTGATCTGAACCCTATGTATTGTTCTTGTATATAAACAGCTATGTCACTTGATTTATATGCTTCAATTGATATTTCAATTGCAATTAACCTGTATGAAACATCGGTATGCTATCATATGAGTGAAAATCAGTGAGATCACATTCATATTCACCATTTTAATCAATAAATTTCTAACATTATGACTGACTAATTGCAAATAAATAAACGTTACAATAATAATAATATAGAGGGTTTTAAAAAAATGGATAAATCATTTATTAAAAAATAAAAGTACAAAATTGTTTTTGTAATATTAAAATTTTTAATTTAACTAAATTATTCCGTCTTTGCTTATCCTAGAATTGTTATCATTACTAAATCCCAGTCATTTGTTCAATACTTCCTCGCCTTTAGTTGTAAGTACTTTTTCAAAATTATGCTTGTATTTGTCTCTCATAAGGACATGAATCACAGACATATTTGTATAGATTAATTTTATTCTATTATATTTGCTTCACGCAATTCTTCAATAATCGAGACAATCTCGTTATTATGATTACTGTGACCAGCAGCTTGTGATGCAATCAGTATTCGAAGTCGATCTACCAACTCATTTGGATCATCCCAGTATACATAGTTTGAATTATAAGAGTTGAATTGCATTAATCCGTCACCCAAATAATTAGCTTTAGGTGCATGAATAGCTGGATTAAGTAATTTTTTCTGATTTTCTTGTTTGAATAATTTTTGGATAATGTGTTTATACTTGTATGCTTTTGTTCCTTTGATTTGACCATCAGACTTATAGTCTCTTCTGTATGCATTAGTACTAATTAAAATTTTTTTGTATATTTCTAGTTCAGATTTATCATTGTTTCTTGGAGTTTTATGAAACATGAGAGAGAAAAGACCTGGTGTTAGAGCCCATATTTGGCCACCAACTTGAATTTTATCCTGATCAAAGTCAATGTGGCTATTACCAAATTTCCATTTGTTATCCAAATTCTTATGTGGTCCATAATTAGTATCTAATTCATTTCTCACCTCCAAGTTGCTCAAACTGTCTTCAGTGTCTTTAACATTTGAGTTTTATGTTATCACTGCTACTTGCGCTAGTAGGCTGATTAACTATTGTATCTTACAAACAGTTTCTAGGAGTACTAGTTTCTAATTTTATTGAGGACTTTATCATGAATACTTTTATCGTCTTCACCATTTGAGTTTATGGCTATAGAATCTGGATTCAAATTAATCTCATTATCTGATAGCCATCTAAATCCTCCATACGGAAGATATTCAGCCATTGCCCAACCGTAAAGGTTATTTGCATCCAAATATACAATAAGCTCTGAGGGCTTTTCTTTATCAAAATCATCCAAACTAAGACCAAGTGATCATGCATGAGCATGCCTAAATCTATCTCCGTATATAATTTACCCCTGAGCAAAGTTCCCTCTATCTGCCCACATTTAAATACAGCTTACGTGACAAAAGAAAGCATGCACGATCATGTCTATGACCGATACTTCCATACAAATTTTACATACATACATGTATAAACAAACTTATTACTATTATTATTATTATTATTAGAAATATAAAGTACAGCTTACTAACACAAATCGAAGCTATGTATAAGCATATCAAAATCTAATAAACTAACACATATGAAAAACAGTGCTTTTTGTAGATTTATTTGTAAGGGTTTAAAGTAACTTAAATTGTTTCATTGTAAAACAATGGGATATTGTTTTCAACAAAAATCAATATGCTAGGGCTTTGATTTTCTGCACTTATCAGCAGAAAACCAAGGAATCGATCTATTACAAAAATTATCATCATCTAAACTGGAATAAACAAAATATTATGCCAGATATGATATCTATATTTCAAGGGTGAAGAAAAAATGTTGCAAAGAGAATTTTCAACATTGAGGACTTTGTAAATAAGTGAAAATAAAGTTTTGTTTGCATGGTTTTAGGAGGTATATATTTGCTTTTACAAATTTATTTAAGAAGAGGGTAAGCGAAAAGTGTATACCGAATCATATGTTTTGTTTAAAAGGGAATACATACATGCGTATGTTTTTCTTACATATTTTGCTATTAAGATTTAGCACAAATTTTCGGTTTCATGAATATATTCTTAAAAGGAATAATTTCCTTTTAAGCAGATGCAAAACAATATATTTAAATAAGAATCAACTAATTAGAAGCTGAAAAAAATCAATTTTTCTAATCGCCTACTTTGAAAGTAAGTATGGATATCTGTATTATTACATACATATACATGTATGTATGTATGTTTGTCACTTTGAATTTTTAATTATGAAACAAACCAATGTTATAAAAAAAATATGTAAAACACGATCGTCGGTCAGTTTGTCCACCAGACGAAACGTCATTCAGAACATTTGACATAGATATGTATGTATGCACATACACATCTACATAGTCCCAACTTTAAAAAATCAAGTCATCGAGTAAAAAATATCTAAATGTAAACAATTCTTAATGTATAATATTGAAACCATGCAGACAAGCCTTCAGATCGATCAATCTGCATTCATTATGTTTATTTAATATAAAATATTAATTTATTAGTCAGGTTCAAGTTCATTTCTAAAATTGCTGCTTTGTGATTAATACCTGTTAAAGAAGACAAGAAAAGTAAATTTTGACCTTTAGCTGGGGAAAACAGCTGTTTCCCATATCGCCACAATAATCATCAGCACCCTTAGGTCACGAACTCAGGATTGTGCCAATTATGCACTCCTTGTAGTGGCGCTTAAACCACAGCCACGAGCTCCAATATTTCTGTCTATATTTACATTTTATTAAACACCAGCAATTATTTTTAGATTTTGTTGTCGTTGTTACTTTGGAATAAATCTTATTCCTGTGCTAGTTAATTTTTAACCATTTGTTTGTTTAATTAATTAATTCGTGTTACTTTACCTGCATGATTTTTTATAATTTTTAAACATACCACTGTACCCTGTGATTGTTATATTAAATGTTTTCAATTATTTGAACTTATTATGTATATCATACATTAATTTATTAGTCAGGTTCGAGTTCATTTCTAAATTATTGCTTGTGATTAATACCTGTTAAAGAAGACAAGAAAAGTAAAATTTTTGACCTTAGCTGGGGAACAGCCAGCCGTTTCATATTCGCCACAATAATCATCAGCACCCTTAGGTCACGAACTCAGGATTGTGCCAATTATGCACTCCTTGTAGTGGCGCTTAAACCACACAGCCACGAGCTCAATTAATACTTTCTGTCTATATTTACATTTTATTAAACACCAGCAATTATTTTAGATTTTTGTTCTTGTTGTTACTTTGGAATAAATTTATCCCTAAAGTTATGCCAGTTAATTTTAACTATTTGTTTGTTTAATTAATTAATTGCAAGTTTCTATACCTGCATGATTTTTATAATTTTAAACATACCACTGTACCCTGTGTTTGTTAATATTAAATGTTTTCAATTATTTGAACTTTTTATATTATACATTTTATTAATTTATTAGTCAGGTTCGAGTTCATTTCTAAATTATTGCTTGTGATTAATACCTGTTAAAGAAGACAAGAAAGTAAAATTTTTGACCTTAGCTGGGGAACAGCCAGCCGTTTCATATTCGCCACAATAATCATCAGCACCCTTAGGTCACGAACTCAGGATTGTGCCAATTATGCACTCCTTGTAGTGGCGCTTAAACCACACAGCCACGAGCTCAATTAATACTTTCTGTCTATATTTACATTTTATTAAACACCAGCAATTATTTTTAGATTTTGTTCTTGTTGTTACTTTGGAATAAATCTTATCCCTAAAGTTATGCCAGTTAATTTTTAACTATTTGTTTCTGTTTAATTAATTAATTGCAAGTTTCTATACCTGCATGATTTTATAATTTTTTAAACATACCACTGTACCCTGTGTTTGTTAATATTAAATGTTTTCAATTATTTGAACTTTTTTATTTATACATTTTTATTAATTTAAGTCAGGTTCGAGTTCATTTCTAAATTATTGCTTGTGATTAATACCTGTTAAAGAAGACAAGAAAAGTAAAATTTTTGACCTTAGCTGGGGAACAGCCAGCCGTTTCATATTCGCCACAATAATCATCAGCACCCTTAGGTCACGAACTCAGGATTGTGCCAATTATGCACTCCTTGTAGTGGCGCTTAAACCACACAGCCACGAGCTCAATTAATACTTTCTGTCTATATTTACATTTTATTAAACACCAGCAATTATTTTTAGATTTTGTTGTTGTTGTTACTTTGGAATAAATCTTATCCCTAAAGTTATGCCAGTTAATTTTTAACTATTTGTTTGTTTAATTAATTAATTGCAAGTTTCTATACCTGCATGATTTTATAATTTTTAAACATACCACTGTACCCTGTGATTGGTCAATATTAAATGTTTTTTAATTATTCGAACTTTTATATGTATCATACATTTTTATTAATTTGTTTGTCGGGTTCAAGTTCATTTATAAATTATTGCTTGTGATTAATACCTGTTAAAGAAGATAAGAAAAGTAAAATTTTGACCTTAGCTGGGAACAGCCAGCCGTTTCATATTCGCCACAATAATCATCAGCACCCTTAGGTCACGAACTCAGGATTGTGCCAATTATGCACTCCTTGTAGTGGCGCTTAAACCACACAGCCACGAGCTCAATTAATACTTTCTGTCTATATTTACATTTTATTAAACACCAGCAATTATTTTTAGATTTTTTGTTGTCGTTGTTACTTTCGAATAAATCTTATCCCTAAAGTTATGCCAGTTAATTTTAACTATTTGTTTTGTTTAATTAATTAATTGCAAGTTTCTATACCTGCATGATTTATAATTTTTAAACACACCACTGTCCCTGACTGATAAATTAGTAGAAAACATGATATACATAAAAGTTCTGATAAGTGAAAACATTTAATATTGACCAATCACAGGTACAGTGGTAAGTTTAAAACTTATAAATCAAGCAGGTATAGAAACTTTAATTAATTAATTAAAAGAAAACAGTTAAAAATTAACTGGCATAACTTTAGGATAAGATTTTATTCCAGTAACAACGACAACAAAATCTAAAATAATTGTTGGTAGTTAGTTAGTTAGTTTTTATTGAGACTTATTTTCTTTCGTATTATAGTATAGCTAACATCAATTTAAGGAACACTTAAAACTATTTCGTATTATTTTAATAACATTAGAGTTTTTGTATCATGCTACATGCTTAATAAATAATAAAAGTAAACAATATGAGAATATTTAACATTAGTTTAGTAATTACAATGCTTGCTCCCGGCATTTGTCAGTGCTTGTAAAGCTTAGTTTACAATTATTAAACCTAATTCAAAACTTAAAACTAAATCCTACATAACTAGCTTAAATACTATATTTACACAGGCATACTACACTAATGTTAAGAAAAAACAAAACAGAATAGACAAAAGAAAAAAAATAATAATAAAAAAAAAATAGAAAAAAATTAAATAAAAATTCTACCCCCTGTGACTGCCGGGAGTATTCCGTAAATAAAAGTTCTGTCTTACAAAACTATTGACATCCTCCTGTAAAATCCCAATACAAGATATATACTGCGTATTTGACCAATTGAAATCACCTTCACTTGATAAAATATTTTGAATAACATTGCCTTCAAAGTGAGACATTTTCGCAACAAAAGTACTCATCAGCTCAAAAGCATAATGAGACAAGGCAGTTAACCCAGCCTTTTCATAAATATATGTATTAGAGAACCTTCTGTTCAGTGATTTATAATTCCTCTCTATGCACCTCCGGACTATGTGGCGCTCAAAAATCTCCATCTTTTCCATAACTGTCTTTGAGATGGTGAACCATATCGGAAAAGCATAGAGCAGAATTGGCCTAATGCTTACCTTATACAATAATAGTTTTGTTTTCACTGGTAAAAATTTGCTGTTAAACAATCTCCCAAAAGCTCCCTTCACTTGATTTGCCTTTTCCAAATTATAACGCGCGTGATTATTAAATTTTAAAAGTTTACTAAAATGTACTCCCAAATATTTAATGCTGTCCTTAAACTGTATTTCATACCCATTCAACGCTAACTTAAGATCCTTGCTCTCGGGTACCACTGTATATTTACATTTTCCAGAGGCATTTCGTAAACATATAGCAAAACTCTTCGCAACGTTTATTTTTATACCCCAATTGGAATAAAACTCATCAACTTTGTTAAGATGCAAGGATACCCGCTGAAGAGCCACTTTAGGAGATTCATCGTGTGCGTATAAAAGTGAGTCATCTGCATATAAAATGCCCTGCGAGAGACCAAAATCATGAGGAAAATCGTGTAAAAATATTGTACAGATGGGGTGCCAGCACAGAACCTTGTGGCACTCCGCACAAGACGCTACCAAACCTTGATACTTCATTACCCAACTGCACGCAAAATTTCCTATCATTGAAAAAGCTTCTGAAAAGTTTAATCAGTGACGGATCAAAACCAATATTCACCATCTTAACTAATATACCATCATGATATGCTTTATCAAAAGCTTTCTCAATGTCAAGAGAAACGGCCACAGTGCAACGACGCTCCCTTAAGTTCTGAATTACATCCGTATGAAATTTCAGAAGAGCATGAACAGTAGAATTCCCCTTCTTAAACCCAAATTGTCTCTCTGGAATATAGTCTCCAACTACTGAAAGGTCTATTTTATCCTTTATCACCCTCTCGAACATTTTCCCCAAATTGGAGAGCAATGAAATCGGGCGTAGATTATTAATATTATTGTTCCCTTTTACTTTGTGAATCGGAACAATCTTTGCTAATTTCCAAGCATATGGAAAATAACAATTGTTGAGGCAGTTATTAAACAATATTGTTAAATACTCAAAAGCTTTAACAGGAAATTTTTTTATAAGAAAATTCGATATGTTATCCAAGCCAGATGATTTCTTTGCATTTAAAGATCTGGAAATGTTCAACAGTGAATTTAAATCTGTAAACCTCAAGTTTCCTAAGTCATTCAGAGATGTGTTATCATCACCAAATTGAATATTAGACGCCCGAGATACTGCACTATCAATCGAATCATTAACATCCGAAACATCCCTATTTGGGGGCGCACTCTGAAATAACTTGGCAAAGTAATCCTTTAACACACACAATTTATCGTCATCATTTGAAATTATAACCCCATCAACAGAAATATCCCTGACCCCTGAACGATTCCTATTACCAATAATTCTGTAAATATCCTTATAAGCCCATGGCCCCGGACTTATATTTTTCAATCTGGCATTAAAGAAGGATGCCTGCTCTAGCTCAATTTGTTCCTTTATCAAAATTTTAATCAAAGAAATTTGCTTAGATACTAACAAATACTGAGGATCCCGTCTATTAAATGTCCTTGCAAATATTACTTTCAATTCCTTCTGCCAATTATATTTCACCCTCAACATTTTTCGCACCTTGTCTGAAGCAACAAATTTTTGTTCCTGCCTCAACCCTATCAGAATGTATACTTGCAACAAAATCAACCGAAGTGTTAAAATTTTCCAAAAAGATTTCGATTTCATCATTTGACAAATTCCTATTTTTTGGAGGAAATGCTCCAAAATTGCCTCTAACAAATCGCTTTTAAATGACTCCCATCTTGTATTTTTATACGATATGTAACGATTCGGAGTATTTATCACAAAACTAAATTGTGACAACGATATACGTAAACTGACAGGATTATGATCAGAGAACGTGGGCAATACCTCAGTTCTATAATTGGGCCGATAATTATCCAGTATATCGTTGCTCACTATAAAATGGTCCAAATGGGATGAACCACCAGGATAAGACGGAAAGGAATCACACACTCTGGTTACAGAAATAGCCTCATTCTGGAGCCATGATGAGAGCACTTCACCATTAAAATTGCTTACCGAATCCCCCCAAGAAACATTCTTTGCATTCAGATCACCTCCTAAAACAAGCCCACTATAACCAATTGAAACATCTAAAATCGAAGAAAGCCCGTTACAAATGTCCTGACGACCAAAGTTACTTCGAAATATACGGATCCACAAAGAATACTCCTCATTACACCATGTATTAAAATTCTAACTTCAAGAAATAAATTTGGAAAACTAACTCCAGGCACATTAACCAGCGAATAATAAATTGATTTTCTAATGGCAATGGCAACTCCTAACACACTATTATCCCTAACTACACTAAAATCATCCAGATATACATTCATACCTACAGGTAAATGTAACTCCTGTAAAAAGGCAATATCAATTTTAAATTGATTTAAAATAATATTAAGTTCCGTTCTCCTACCTATGTGGATAAGAGAACCAACATTAAACGTTACCAAATTCAGAGAATTACGGCCCATATACATCTTGAATATCTTTCATTAACTTCAAGCACTCTTTTCTTGCCTGATCCTTAGTTTTAGATCGATAGCTTCCTAAAAAGTCCCGAATTCTATCTTCCAACGACGGGGGTTCAGAAGAACATAACAACTTCGCCACCATCATGAACTCTTGAATTAAGGGAGGTTTCTCCGCTCTCTTTTGATTCAAAGTATTATCAAACAAACCTGCAAATGACCTATCTCTTACAACATTCGACCCATGTAATGCCCTTTCAACATTGACAGAAGCTAAGTTTTTTCTGCTCTTGGCCTCAAGCTTAGCCTTGTTCCTAAATTCCAAATATCTTTTATATGCTGGGCAACCTCTGTAATTTGAAGTATGCCCCCTTTCACTACAATTTACACAAAATGGCAAGACTTCACTACTTATTACCAAGGTACATTCACCCGGCCCATGCTCCTGATCACACTTTAAACATGCAAATGGCCGACTACAATTCTTTGAGTAATGTCCCCACTGCTGGCACCTCCAACACTGTGGAATTTTCGCATTAGACTTCGGCCTCTCCCAAGACACTACCTGATTTAAAATAAATTTTAAGCCTATTATCTCACTTGCCTTCCGACCTGGCTTAAGAACCACTAAAAACAAACCTGTATCTACATCTCTTTTCCTTGAAAACTCAGTTGAAAACTTGGACACTGAATCAATTGTATCCGGAACTAAGTTATCCAACTCCATTTTAATTTCAGTTACATCGGACTTGAAATACAAGCCCCTGCAAATTACGCTCTGGCGTTTCAATTCTCTAGGAGTAAAGCTATGGGCGGAAATTTGCTTTTCCCTTAGCAATTCCACCATTTCCTGATGAACAGACAATTCCCTAAAATACAATTTGCTCTTGCTCTGAGACTTATTCTTAATCTTAAATTCAACATTTTTTGATTTCAATTGGCCAATAAGGGATTTTACATTCACGTTTTCAATAATTATTGGTGGACAATAAGAAATCTTATCTTTAATCTGTGATTGTGTGTTTTGTGTATTATTAATACTGCTTCTATTATTCCTTACGAAATTGCCGCCAGTCGGCCCATCAGCTACAAACTCTAAGTCTCCCAATAACTCAAATCTATTATTCCTATTAATTGTTCCACCCGCCGTGCATTGACCATCTAATTTAGGTTTCGATAACTCACCAAATAAAGCACCTGGATATTTTCGCTTTTTATTCTTCACAGCCCTAAATTCATTTTCGCACGATGACAAAGACCACTCATCTTGATCCTGAATCTGAGCGCTAGCCCCTTCTTCCATTATTATATCACTAACCTTCAGACTTTCAAAAATTGCTGCTCCCTCTTTTTGATTTTTTGCCGTCAAAGACTGATCATTGCTGTTTTGCATTCCTGCAGACGCTTCATCCAAAAAAACAGCTCTTACCAATTCCTCTCAAGCTGAGAACATTGGCTGGAACCCTTACTTTTAGGCATACTGTTTGAATTCTTAGCCTCAGCTGATACTGCCCTCTTAGCCATTGAAGATTTTCCATTGCAATTGTTGGGAGGACGGCCCCCAGATTGCAGTAAGCAGAGGATTTATTTCCATTCCTTGGAATTCCCTTACTTTGAAAGTTCCAGAATTGTTGATTTTAATCGGAACAAATCACAGAAAAAGCCAATATTCAATTTCTCCTCTTTTTTTTTTGACAAACAAAAAAAAAATTCAAATTATTTTCTATAATTTTTTAATTTTTCAAGCGCTCGTTTTCTTTATACGTCTAATATGTTTCACACTTGACAAGAAACTCCAACTTGCTGGTGTTTAATAAAGTATGAAATATAGACAAATATTAATTGATCACGTGGATGTGGTATAATACACTACAAGGAGTGCATAATTGGCGCAATCCTGAGTTCGTGACCAAAGGGTGCTTGTAGTTATTGTGGCAGATAGAAATTGCTGAAAGCTGTCTAGCTAGGGTAAAAATTTTACTTTCTTGTCTTCTTTAACAGGTATTAATCCTGCAAGCAATAATTTAGAATGAACTCGAACCTGACTGATAAATTAGTAGAAAATGTAATATACATAAAAGTTCGATAAATTGAAAACATTAATATTAACATTTTATTCTTTTATTGCTAAAATTTTAAAGATACGTTACATAAAATTTTTTATAAGATTTTCTAATCAAAAAAAAAAAAAATATATATATATATATATATATATGAAAACACAAAATTTAATTTTTTAATTAATTAATTATTTATTTTCTAAAATTACATAAAATCAGTGCAGAATATAAAATACATGTTTACCTGTCCATTTAGTATACATAATATATATATATTTTTTGATTTAACTTGCATACTGGACTAAAGGACCCCCAAAATGCACACCTCCCATAAGGAATTTTAGAGCATGCGTTATTTTTCGACAGTATTTGCTACCTGCTACCACCATATTTAAAACGAGTTTAAATATTGCATTTCGTTGCAAGAGGAAAATATAAGCTGAAAATTTGGTTATATATTAAAACAATGTCCACACTTTTTTCTTATCTATCTATGTATGTATTCTGCGGTTTAGTATTAATAGTACAAATATATATATTACTTATTATAGTTAACGTGATGGAGATAACATTGAAACACAGTTCTATCTGTAAATTGATATGGGACACCATGGATATTACTGATCGGTCGTTTAAGGCAGAAAAGCTTATTGACACAATTGCATCGTATGGCTTACTCCTTAAGCCTTCCGAATATTCAAAACTTGAAAATTTTCATAAAGGCTATGAAAAGAGGATTAAAGATTCAGATTGGTCGAAGCACAAGAAAAAATTAAGACTGGATGGCAAAAGAAATATATATATATTCCTTGGTGACAAAAGAAAGGTCGGCCACCAAAAACGTATGATGATGTAAATTTAAAGACAAAAGAAAAAAAAGAAAGAGCTCTTAAGCACACATACTAGTAGCGAAATAAAGGATTCATTTAAGGCATTGTTGAAGAATACGCAGCCAAAAGAAGTTGAAAAAGTTGTAGATGTTTTACCAACTGCATCGCCTAAGCGACTAAAGCGAATAATTCAAAGCATCGTCACTCCTAAATCAAAGTCAGCGTTCACAAATGAAGAGGCTTTAGGACTTATTCTTAATATGGGACTAACTCGAAATGAATACAACATTTTAAGGACGGCTGTTATTGGAAAAGGCTACGATATCTTTCCTAGCAGCAAATCAATAAGACAAATGAAATCCGAAATAGTGCAGCCAATACAACAACCATTGGAAGTCTCCTTGAAGGGTGCGAAAGTTAGCGTGTCGGAATTGCTTGAAAATACTGCATCGAGAATTATATCGACGTTTAGCGAAAGTGACATAGAAAAATGTAAGGACCATGAACTCATTTTGATGTTCAAATGGGGATGCGATGGAACATCTGGATTTTCTGAATACAAACAACAGAGCGGAAGCAGCTCTGGAATAGATTATTCCTCATTATTTATGGCCTCTATGGTTCCACTACGGATGCGCTTAAATAAACCAACTTCATCCCTCAATAATGCTGTCACACACGAAGATATATGGATAAATTTAACGCCAGGATCTAAGTTATTGTGTCGCCCAATACTTTTTGAATATGTCAAAGAAAATAAAGCAACAATCAATGAATATATTGATAATTTGAAGGCACAAATTAACGCAGTATCTCCAATACATATTGAAGCATGCAAAAAGGTTATAAAAGTGACATTCCAAGGACAATTAACAATGATTGATGGGAAAGTTGCAAATGCTATAACAGATACATCATCCACCTGGAAATGTAATATCTGTGGAAAATCGAGTACACAGTTTCGTGACAATTCTGAAACAAGTATAAATGAAGATGCTTTAAAATTTGGAATTTCACCACTTCATGCCAGGATAAGATTTTTGGAGTTCTGTTTACACCTTGCGTATGATATAAAGTACTGGACAACATTAAAAGAAGAAAAGATGAGAAGAAACGAATTCAGATAGAATTTAAAGAACAATTGGGTTTAATTATAGACAAGCCAGTTCACGGTTATGGCAGTTCAAACGATGGGAACACGGCAAGACGCTTCTTTGAAAATCCAGATATGACATCTTCAATTACTGGTATTGATATAAATATATTGAAGCGCTTCAAAATAATATTGGCAGTGATCAACAGCAAAAAGCAAATAAATGGGGACAAGTTCAAAAAGTTTGCTTCTGAAACTCAAGACTTATTAAGCACCATATATCCCTGGAAATTAATGACACCAACTTTGCATAGAGTATTGGCTCATGGGAAAGAAATAATAGCAAACAGTATGCTGGGCTTAGGTGAATTGACAGAAGAAGCCCAAGAGGCTAGAAACAGAGATGTTAAAAAAATTAGACTTTTCAACACACGCAAAAGCTCAAAAATTGTCCAAAATATGGACCTAATGGAATATTTGCTAATATCATCGGATCCAGTAATATGCTCCATAAGAACAAAATGGTTACCTAATATTAGTTATGAAATAGAAAAAGAAGATTCTGAATCAACCGAAATTAAAGATTTATTGACTTTTGACATTTCAGATTATTTTGTAGAAAATTGCTAACTCTTGTACAATATATTATAAGAATAATTTTTATATTTTATAGTCTTTATCACAATAACAATAAAACTTTTTGAATAGATTATTTCAGTGTAGTTTTTTCAATATCTACTATGTATAATCTCACTAAAATAAATCGAAAAGCATATTTGAGATGCACTAGGATAATAATAGAAACAAAAAAGTCCAAATTTTGTTACAATAACAAGAAAATGCGTACATTCGGGCTAATACTGTACCGCAGAAAACATGTAGACAGGTAGATAAGAAAGAAAGTGTGGACATTGTTTTAATATATAACCAAATTTTCTACCTGCTATATTTTCCCTCTTGCAACGAACAAGCACATTAACTTTTAAACATGGTAGCAGGTAGCAAATACTGTCGAAAATAACGCATGTTTGCAAAATTTTATGGGAGGTGTGCATTTTGGGGTCCTTTAGTTCAGTATGTTAAATCAAAAATATATATGTATTATATACCAATGGACAGGTAAACATGTGTATTTTTATATTCTGCATGGATTTATATCATTTTGTAAAATAAATAAGGAATTTCGTTGAATAAACCTAAAAAATTAACTTTTTGTGCTCTTTTCATATATTTTTTTATTAGAAAATTCATAAAAAATTTTTTATGCAACGTATCTTTAAAATTTTTAGCAATAAAAGAATAAAATGTTTTAAATAAAATTTAAGCTAGTACAATTTTCATAAAGGTTAATAAAATGCTACTAAAAATTTGGCTTTTTCAATAAATCTGCTCTCCTGGTCACAGTTTTCACCGGGCGGGTAACAATAAAAAGTCAGATTAAATCTTTTAAATGTATCTAGAATAATTTATACAAAATTTTACGAAACTCGATGGGCGATTTTTTTTTGACCGATTATTTTAACTTTTTTTTTTAATGTACCATATTCGTCCAATGCTGGATGTAGCGTGCATGCTTTTAAAACTTAAAATTAAAAATTTTGTAAATTCCAGTCTTTTTTTCTTTAAATTTTTCTTTTAGAAAAACGTCAAACAATTAAGTTCCATTTTTGTCAAAATTTGGCCATTTTTCATTCATTTTTCAAAGACTTTACTTTGATCTCTTTTCACGAACACATTTCCGAAGATAATTAAAATTTTTCTTTTGTGGATTGTTAAGAAATATCTTAGAAAATACAAAATAGCATTTTTAGGATTTTGCTTACACTATTAACGGAGATATTTACGAAATAAGAAACAAAATCAAGGCCAAAAACAAAATTTTTTAATTTAAAGCCAAATATCTTTCAAACCGTTAATGATATCTAAACAAAATAAAAGGCTTTTATTTATCTGCTTATTACCTTTTCAAAAAATGTAAATTCATTTAAATCGAACAATATTTACAAAAGTTATAAGGCTAACAAGCTTTTCATACCCGAGGTAGTCAAGTTTGACACCCTGTATGTTACCATGTAATACAACAGGGTGGTTCAAATTTAGTTATTATTAAAGCCTGAGTCCTCCTCTATGATTCTTCCATACATTGTTTTAGGATCAGATTGCACGTTTCAAAGATACAGATTTATTACCCTTTTTTTGATTGGCCCCACTGTGGCAAAGTTTCGTCTATTTTATTTCAATATAAATCATTTTTGTGCCGCAAAGTATACTTGTATGTAAAACTAAAAATAATGAAAGTTATTTATTACAAATTATATTAAAAAAATGAGGAAAATAATAATTCTAGTTCAGATGAAAGTACAGTGTACTCAGGAAACGTCAACTAATTAAAACCGCTGGTGTTGACGTTTATGAATGCAAAAACGTTTAATAAGTGCAGTTACATGTTGTCTGGGTCTATAAAAGCATGCTTCTGTAAAAAATATGAGCAAAGTCATCAGACATATTTTTAATTAGAGCGTGTTCTAATTTGCATTTTTAAACATATGACATCAAATAGCTATGTCATGCAAGATTTTTCGTCGGCGGTTAATTATACGTAGTTCATTAGCTCGACTAAAAAGAAGGGCTAACAAATTCTTTTATTTAGTTTTTTAAAATATGTAGTTCAGTCTCTAAAAACAATTGTAAAATAATGAGGCAGATTAGTTATGTATGTATGATTTCTTAATGAAAGATCAACATTTTGCAGTTTAAAAGGAACAAAAGTGACGCCGGCAAAATATTTTTTCAGTTGCAAGCCATTTTTTTTTAACAAACGACGCACAGTGGGAGTTTGAAAAAAAGAAATAATTCTGCAATTTGTAATCAGTTATTCCGATTGTAATAAAATTTCACACACATCTTAAGGAAGTTGTTAAGACATAATATTTCTTCATACTTACAAAATTGCGTTTATAACAAAATTCATGTATTCACCTTCAACAAAGGTATCATGTTACAACAATAAAAGCCGCATTCATTCACCTTTAAAATTCTTTGCATTAACAGTGTAAACGAACTTTAAAATATTCATGGGAAAGTGCAATTAAAGCATTTGCATATTGCTATTATTGTCATTTAATTTTGATTTTATTTTCCCCGTTCTTTTTTTAATTATTACAGTTTATTAACTGTGTTTTGTTTTTTATTATTAATATTTCTTATCAATATTATTAATTTTAGTTAGACGTAAGCAAATAAAATGTATAAAAATCTATACAAAAAAAAAAAAAGGCAAACAAAAATTGACTTTGCTAATAGCCTGACTGGTCTTAGTGACACTACTAAGTTCCAAATCTATCTTCAACACACCGGTTTTAGTGTTTCTACTAAGGTCCAACACAATTTAATACACTGGTCTTAGTGTTTCTACTAAGAACCAACATTTTGGTGACCCCGACGGTCCTGTAACAAGACACAGGATTACTTTAGAACACACATCAGCACAAAGTCCTACACAGAAGCACAGTTTTGAGGCAGCTACGATCAACATTCACCTTGAAATTCTACACTGAAGCCCACTTTCAGGAAGCTATAATCAACATTTTTTTCATCATCACTCATCGTGCACCATTTTGAACAATAATTGGAAAACAATGAACTCCTTTGAAAACTTAGCAGTACTTCAACAGAAGACGGCAGAACAAATAGAAACAATAATCCGTAATTTTAAAAGGACTCAATAACAAGAAAAACAAGACGACTATCTGGAGCGCATACAACAGCTTGACACGGCTTGATCAGAATTTGAAAGCACTGACAACAAAATAAGGTGCTTGTCAGATTTTCCATTGCATCACGAGTATTTTACAGACCAATACTTGCACATTTCGGATATCACGCTCAAGTACAAAGAATTGTTTGAGGCAGAACTGAAAAGAGTGGCAGTTCATACAGCAACAACAACCAATAAAAACCCATAGAAGATGAAGGTGCAAGCTGATGAAAGACAACAACTAGATGAAGCCACAGCTGGGGTTTTCGCAATCAACGGGCACTAACAAGAGCACTAAGACGAATTATGAATGAAGTCACGGCCGAAGAAAGTCATGAGCCATCGTACTATCAAGCCAAAATAGCACTCATGGATAAATACATGATTGATTATCGAAAAACAATGAAATATTATGGCAGTTAACTACTGATGAGCAAATAGACGGTTACACTCTGGATGAATTTTATAATCTACAAGCTGAAGTGCATAACATTCAATGTACACTAGCCCAAAATTTAAGTGTTACCAATGAACTTACGCCACAAAACGTCAATAGATTAGAACAGTGTCAACTACATCTGCCAAAAATTCAAATACCAAATCTATCTTCAACATACTGGTCTTAGTATTTCTACTAAGGTCCAATACAATTTAACACTCTGGTCTTAGTGTTTCTACTAAGAGCCAACAGAAGTATTGCTGAGCTTAACTTTAGAGTTCTAACGTTATACCGCTAAAGGGGCGGAGCTGTACGCCCGCGAATCAGGTCACCACGTGTGTGTAAAAAATTCAAAAGCATTTCAAACTTATGGTTTTGATCCAAAAAACACGAAATCTTGCAGATAAATTTTTCTATTTAAGAGCTTTAAAAAATGTGCGACATTGATGGATTTTCACTTTTAGGTTAGGAGTTATACACCACATACTATTGAAATTTTCAGTTCTTTTACTGTTTTGGCCTGTTTCGCAAATAGCAAGGCAAGACCAGTCGGATTTGCAAAATCTTCTGTTTTCCAGATTTAAAACAAAATTTTCAATCATCCAAAGAAAAATAGTTTGAAAAGTTGTCTAGATTTGCTAGAAACATTTTACCGTTTGACAATAGTGGCGAATACAAGATTTGCTATATCTTTTAGATTTGGAGCAATGTTATTCTGAAATCAGTGGTGGAAAAGAAGCTGAATAAATTGACCAAGGAACGATGAATCAGGTACTTGCTCTGAAGAACGCGATTGATGAAGTAATAAGAGCGTGTCAAATGGCTAAAAGCGGTATCATTAATACCAATCTATTAAATCAAGCCGAAGTTGCAGAAATTATTTCTGAGGTGGAAACCCTGCCGTACACTAATGCAATAGAGGCTATGGAATACAGAAAGCCGACAGTATATACAAATTGAACCTTATTGTTATACGTCATATCCATTCCAAAGCTGAAGAAGGACCTATATCATCGTCTTATCGTCAGCTCAACAATACGGTCGGAAAAGCGAATCGATCTTCCATTTAATTAACTCCTTGTCAGTCAAAAATAAACATTTAGAATAAAAAGTCTTTGTTTGAACATCAACAGCATAATGGTTTGTCAACAATCCTCCCTCAACCAACTAGAAGAAAACACCTGTGTGCCCCATCTGCTGAAAGGCGGAACCACTGAATGTCAGTATATAACAAGTAAAGCTTCGATCGTGGAAATGATTACCTCTGATATGATTTTTGTAACCAATTACAACGGCGTCATTACGACACAGGACCACAAAGATTTGCTCAGTGGTACTTCCCTGATAAAGCTCTTTAATGAAACAATTTTTCCTGACAACGAAACCTTTTCCAGTACATCAATCTCGAGTATGCAACCCGTTCCTGTTCTGACAAGGTCGCAAACGAAAGAATGCTAGTTGACATCGACCAACTCCATAACATTAGCCTACGTAACATTAATAAGATCGAATACCTAAAATTGAGATCGAACCTTTCCATTGGAAGTCAAATTGGTATTACAATAATTGTGACCATTTGCTTTGGTATACTTCGGTATAAGATTACCAGGAGACTCAATCTGCCAGCAATAAGAAATCCGCACTCAATTGAATTCGCGGTCCAGACACCATCAGCGTTCTGCGGGACGCAGACATTTAAGGAGGGAGGAGTTAACGGCGGTGGCGACGCTGTCACCAAAAATAAATTAGCAACTTTAACATTTTATTATTTTTACTTTTACACGCGCTTCCGATCAATTACAACCAAAAAACAAATTAGAAACTTTAACATTTTATTATTTTTACTTTACGTACGCTTCCGATCCAATCAAAACTGCATTCTTATTTAAACGGTGAGAAAACAATTTTGCATGATCAGCGTCTCCATACTTGCGCATGTTGGAACAACGTGATCGTCAAATGCAATGAGCCAACAATGTTGGCTTGAAACAATTAGTCTTGGTTGCGGTGTCCATCGAATAAATCGTTGAAGTGGAAATAAATCTCTTGTTTAAATTTTGAATTAACTAAATAAAATTAAGAATCATTATTTTGTAATAAATATAAATTGTAGATAAAAACAGTTGGAGTGCCTTAAAATTTAATTTTTTTAACTTACCCTGATACAGCTCTTTAATGAAACAATTTTTCTTGACAACGAAACCTTCTCCAGTACTTCAATCTCTAGTATGCAACCTCTGTCCCCTGTTCTGACGAAGGTCGCAAACGAAAGACTGCTAGTCGACATCGACCAACTCCATAACATTTCAACATTTTATTATTTTTACTTTTGCACGCGCTACCGAACCAATAACAAAACTGCATTCTTGCTTAAATGGTGAGAAAACAATTTTGCATGATCAGCGTCTTCATACTTGTGCATGTTGGAACAACGTGATCGCCAAATGCGATGAGCCAACGAAGCTGTCTTGAAACAGGCAGTCTTGGTTGCGGTGTCAATCGTATAATCCCTAGAGTACAAATTGATCTTTGTTGTGAAAATTAATCTGTTTTATTATTCTGTAATAAATATAAATTGTGAATTAAATTTATTTTATATTTTTTATTTCGTTTCACGACACAGTTGGAGTGCTTTATAACGTATTTTTTTGTGTAAGCCGTTTGAGATTACTTAACTTATATATGTATATGCTTGTTTACTATCAGCATAAACAAAACCAACTCATCATCATCCGATGGTGGTTGATTTATGCATGGTGTGTGTATGTGTGTAAATCTCTGTTTAATGCTTAAGTTTTGTTAATGTTAATATATGTGTATATTTGCTATTGAATTAGTTATGCTAAGTTGTTTCTGGAAGGGATCATTCGAGCTCGGATTAAGGGGTATGTATAGGCTGTGCAGTGGCAGCAGAAGTTTAAGTTAAATTTTAGCCGTGATCGTGTTAAAGAGTGTAAAGACATTAGTAAAAGCTGTTATAAAGAATTAATCACCAAACAATTTATGTCTATTTCAATTAACACTTCTTTATTGAATGAATATCAAAGTACATAAATTACCAAAAGTAGTATATAATAGGGTGTATCATATAAACTGTATTCAGCTATACACTGAGCATAATAACTATTTATACAACATCTTTCCTTTTATAAATAAAAATAAATTTTTTGAATAAAATATAATTTATATAATATAATTAATAAACAAATATTATAATTCTGATTGTATATATAATATGATAAAAGATATACAATTTATTGTTCAAACCTCTTAGGAGGCAATACTTTTCTACCACTTCTGGTTACATAGGCCGTATTAGTATTTTGATCAGGGTTTACATTTTCACCTATAGAGCTAGTTAAGGGACTTGAATTCCTTATGTGTTGTTCACTCCTTCTATACTGTACACCATCATCATCCCTTACAACAAATGACCTAGGTTCCTCGCAATTTGCAACTACTTCACCGTGGAACCATAATGATTTAGGATTCTTTTTAAACATTATGTTCTTACCAGGTTTGATATCATAATTTTTTGAACTTTTATTGTAGTTTTCTACAGATTTAGAAATTTTGATATTCATTTGCGTTTTATATAAGTTGTTATCTACAAGTTTTGGTTTAAAATTTTCAGCAATTGATGGCAATTTAGTTCTTAAAATTCTTGACATTAGCAACTCAGCTGGACTAGGCATGTTTTCCTTAGGAGTTGTTCTTAGGTGCAGTAGAGCCATATACGGATCAGAGTTACTTTCTTTACATTTGTTAAGCAGTTTTTTAACAGTTTGTATTGATCTTTCGGCAAGACCGTTTGACCTAGGAAGGTATGGGCTTGATGTTTTGTGTGTTATGCCCCATTCATTACAAAATTTTGCAAAGTCCTGAGAATTATAAGTAGGCCCATTATCAGAAATTAAAATTTGAGATATGCCATGCCTGGCGAATATGGATTTCAATTTGGTGGTAACATTAATACTGGAATAACCATTGTTTAGAATCTCGATTTCAATGAATTTTGAATAATAATCAACGACTAAAATATATGGCTTTCCATTATATTCGAAAATGTCACAGCCAACCTTAAACCAAGGTATATCATAAATTTCATGTGGTAGCAATTCAGGTCTTCGTTTTGAATTTTGATATTTTTGACAAATTTCGCAATTCGGCCAGTATACTGTTTTTCGAGCTAAACTATGACATCTTTGTATGCCCATATGTCCCTCATGTAAACAATTTACAATTGTATGACGTAAAATTTTTGGTATTAAAATTTGGTTACCTTTTAAAATCAAATCATCTAAAATAGTTAGTTCATCCTTTATCTTAAAATAAGGTACAACCTCACTTTCCACTTGCTTTACGCGTTTTGGCCACCCATTTTTAATATAATTCTTTATTTTCAAAAACACCGAATCTTCTTCGATACACTTTTTTATCTCTTCTACATTTGAAAAAGGTAATTCCATAGAAGATCTCACAAAATTACAGTGAAGTTCTGATTCCTCATCTAACTCTACTAAGGGTTCCCTACCCACTGGACATCTTGAAAGAGTGTCTGCTATATATAAGTACTTTCCGGGTTTATAACTTATATCCAAATCATAACATTGCAATCTAAGCATAAATCTTTGTAACCTTGGAGATATTTTATACAAAGGCTTGTTAAATATAGACACCAAGGGTTTATGATCTGTTTCGACGTAGACCTTTCTTCCATACGTATATTGGTGGAATCTGATGCATCCAAATAATATTGCGAATAGCTCTTTCTCAATTTGAGCGTAATTTGTTTGAGCAGTTGTTAACGATTCAGAAGCATAAGCAATTGGGTTTTGTCATGCAGAATTGCAGCCCCAACCGCATATTTGGATGCATCAACTGTCAATGTAAGTCTCTTTGAGGATTAAAATAGGTCAAAACTGGACACCTTGTTAGTTCTTTTTTCAGATTTTTAAATTCTTTATCTAATGTATCATTCCAGTGCCACTCAATATCTTTTTTAAGAAGTTGGCGTAGATTTGCATTTTTTGATGATAAATTTTCAATAAAGGCTCCCAAATAATTTACCATGCCCAAGAACCTTTGCAGCTCTTGCACATCTTTTGGAACAGGCATCATAACGATTGATTCTATTTTTTCCATATCTGGCTTTACTCCACTTTCATTAAACACATGACCAATAAACTTAATTTCTCTCATCATGAATTTAAATTTTGATTTATTAAATTTTAAACCTAAACTTTTGGCTCTATTTAGCACAATTTTCAAAATTCTGTTATGCTCTTCCACAGTTTTCGCAAAAATTAAAAAATCATCCATATATATTATCAAACCTTCCCCAATATCACCAAATAATTTAACCATCTCACCGTGAAAAATTTCTGGCGCGACACTTATTCCAAAAGGTAGACGTAAAAACTTATAACGGCCAAAAGGGGTATTGAAGGTGCACAATTTAGATGAATCATCATCGAGTGGTATCATCCAGAAACCACTACTTGCATCTAGTGTGCTAAAATATTTTGATCCACTTAACTTCGCCTTACAATCGTCTATGTTCGGAAAAGGTAAATGAGGCCTAAGAATGGCTTTATTTAAATGTCTAGGGTCAAGACATAACCTAATCTGCCCATTAGGTTTTGTCACCAGAACTATAGAATTAACCCATTCTGTAGGCTCTTCTACTTTTGTAATTACACCTAAATTTATCATTCTTTGTAATTCACTTTGAGAGGCTCGAGCAATGAAAATGGAATTTTTCTTGGTGGCTTAACCACAGGTTTTTATCTTCTCTTAACATAAGTTTACATTTATTTTTCAATAAACCTAAACCCTCAAATGTTTCTGAAAACTCTTCGACTAAACTCTCAGAAGATAAATTACAAACGTTTTTAATTAAACACATCTGTCTAGCGAGATCTAATCCAATGATATTTTTACAATTAAGATTTATAACATAAAAATAGTATTAAAAACTTTATCATTATAGAATAATTTAATATCTACTTTACCATGCATTGGAAGTTTCTCACCGATAAATGTATATATTTTTGTCTTTGTTGGCTGCAGTTGTTCATCACTCAGACCTAGATTCTTAGCTGTTTCTTTGGATAATATATTTGTGTCCGCACCGGTATCTACTTGGCAATCCACTTGCTTGTTGCTTATTTTCACCTGCACTATCCATCCATTATCATTTTTATGAGTTTTAAACATGTTCATAAGTTGATTCTTTAACGAGAGCGTACCCACAAAAAGATCTTCTTCTTCTTCTTCTCCATCTCTATACACGTTTTTAACATATTTTGGTTTCAAGTTTCTACTGTATTGGTTTTGTAGTTGTTTGGTGAAACACATTTTGGCAAAATGGCCTTTTTTATTACATCTGTGACAAATTGCATTATATGCAGGACATTTTAACTTGTGATTGAGACCACATTTACCGCAAGCATCGTTTTTGACAGATGACCGTTTTAAGAGATTAACAGATGGTTCGAAACAACCTTCACTTTGTAACAATTGAGAGGCATTTTCTCTTGCAGCTTCTATATTTCTGGAAATTTCCACAGCTCGTTCCAGTTCAATTTTTCCCTCGCTTAGCAATCTTTCTTTTATGTGCTGGAAGTTTGGTGACATACCACATATAAAAATGTCTTTCACAAGACTTTCCCTTATCTCTCCAAACTCACAAGTCATACTCAAATTTTTTAACACTGCAACATAACTTTCCAAATTTTCGTCAGCCGTTTGCTTCCGGGTGAAAAATTTATGCCTTTCCATTGCTATATTCAATTTCGGAACAAAGTGCTCATCAAATTTTTTCACAAGATCTTCATACACCACTTTGTCATAGTCTATATTAAAAGAGTTAGCAATGTCAAAACATTCTGCTCCCATGTGGTGCAAAAGTAAAGCAACCTTCCGGCTGTTGTCTTCGGCTTCTAATTTAGTTGCCCTTAAAAACATTTTAAATTGTTCTTTCCAATGCTTCCACTCATTGGCAATATTAGCAGCTTTGAGGTTAAGTTTTGCAACACAAGAACTTTGAAACTCGAACATTTTTATAAAATTTAGTTTTCACTTAAACTTTTTCTATTATTATTTTTATTTTACTTTTAATATTTTTTTTAAGGTTTTTAACCTGACACCATGTTATAAAGAATTAATCA
>BGZK01003309.1:0-27769 GCA_005406025.1 Eumeta japonica
ATGTATGGAATGTACTGGTTAAGTTCATAATTTGTTTCTACTGCATGAAAACGTTTTTTCGCTCGTTAAATACAGTGATAGCCGGTAAAATTTTCTCGTGTTACAGAATACCCGCAAATTTCAATCGCTAATTACTATGAATCTAATAATACAATAACGGTTAAGGTCACAATGGATAGAGCTGCATAGCTACGTATTTATCCTGCAGCGTTTGTTTTGCCCTTGATATCATCAGACTAGTATAAGCGCCGCGTGATTGCTGTCAATTATCATTATATAAAATTACAAATTAGAGTAGCATAAGAACTCGTTTAACTAAGATGCAAATTTGGATGTCATTGTAAAAAGCTTGATAAAATAATTATTAAGACTCAAAGTGAAATATTAAAAATATTTACCAAAATATATATTTATATAGATATATCATATATACCAATTTGTATATAATATGTATTGTATATAAATCGGTATGTAATTGAATATTAAAATGAAATAAAAATTTTGGCTTATTTGAGTCGTAACTACGCGCGAAATCATAAAAAATGCAAATATCATGAAAGTTTTCATCAAAAAGAATTTTAAGAATCTAAAAAATCCAGTACCAAGAAAATATCAGCCTAATTGTTATGATTTCATCTCTAATTTTTTACGAAAAATCCATGGCGTATTTTTACCTAAATACCTACGTATTTTTGTAATAATATCTAATGATAAAACGTTTATTTTCATAACTTTATAAACAAACACTTAAACAATTATATTAAATACAATTAATATATTTGTTTAAGTTTGCCATTACCATTTCTTCATTGTGCTTGATATTTAATAATAAATAACATACAGAAAGAGGGACTTCGGTTCTGCTGGATTTCTCATATCACTTCTTTTTTTTTCTAAATTGTCTTTGGGGGATACTTTCGGTCCCCAAATTACAAATGACACGAATAACTCGCTGAGGGTCAAAATTTGTGTTGATATCGACTGTGTGATTCAATAATAAAATTAATTATGTATAGACATTAAATATCATGGAACGAATTCGTTAAATAGAACACTATTTTCGCACTAACCTGTTCCAAAGTACCTCCGCGCTCAACTCGTGATATGCATGCCTATTTGGTAGAATAGCCAGTGTCAGTTACACCCTTGTCCTTGACCTAGTGACAGGGAAGTGTGTTTGCCTATTTTCCGAAGTACTGTTGGTGAAAAGTCTTACGATGAAATTGCAAAGTTGAAAATGAATACTTTTAAGGGAGAGGGACTCTCTAATATAACATTTAGTTGGGAAATAATTTTATGAAAATATATGCGTTATACTTACACCAAAAAATATACCCTAATCTTAATGTGACTACGATAATAAAAATATAGTGTTTTATGTAGTTTTATCTATACATACATACATATATATATATATAATCAAACAGTACCGAGAAAATTTGAATATTACATATTAAAAAAAAATAATGGAATGAACATTACTATCGACCAAAATGACAAATGGACGATTTTGAAAATGTTCGTCGATCTGTCTGTCTCTAGAGCATTACGCGAAAACTGCTTATCCGATTAATTTGAAATTTGAGATGTTAATCAAGTTAATGCCTTATATACAATTATACAGAAAATCAAAGTTTTAAGTAGGATAATCAAAACAAATTGCACATCACCTTCGATGTAGATGTATCTTATGTACAGGCACAGAAAACGTCTTAAATAAATATAGTTTCGAAAAATAGAAGATTCCCATAGATGATCTCAAAAGGACCAAAACAAAACATATTCTCTTTAATAAAACGAACAATGTGAATCTATAGCCTATCAAAGAAAAAATAATCATCCAAATGGACTTTCAGACCGCAAACATATCACGTAGATAGTAATACAGTACGCCCGACCATCTTGACCGGGTTGAAGTTAGCCAAGTTGTGTCGAAATAACTACAATTGAGTTTCGGCGCAAATTTTGCGATATGAGGAACCGGGGTAAGCGCTTGCCACCGGCCCTGCCGCCCGCGTTACTTTTCTTTTATTAATTATAATTAATATAAAATCATAAATAGTTGCTTAATGAACAGGCGTGAACTCGCACTCGCTTTAACTTCGGTCCGGTCAAGATCTTCTGAGCGTAGTGTATTAAAAATGTAATTGATTAAAAATGAACTGCATTTTAGAAGTCGGGTAAAAATTCAAGAACAGTGAGTTTGATTCTTTACGTTAAAATGTATATTTAGCTATTGCAATCAGTTCTTCACTTTTATTAAATCTCTAAATAGATAACACAACGAGTGTTAATATATGTGTGTTTCAGCGTGTGCGTGCATACGTACACTCGTATGTATTTATGTATGTGCGTGTTTGTGTGTGCGTGAGCGCGTGCGTGTTTACACAAACACGCACACACACACAGAAGCGTATACATATAGCACCATCACCATACAATGTATATACACTATATGGACAGTTTTTTCTGTGGAAAGAAGAGCGAGAGAAATAGGGAGATATGGAATGTAAGATTAAGCTTGGCAATGGAATAAAGATTATATGTACAATAGAAATTCGACAAAGATCAAAATTCGTATTCAAGGTTATTTTTTTCGCCGCAAAGTCTATACTTTTCGGCGAACAGGCTAATCTGTAAAATTACTTGCCGAATTTTTTTTCACCGGTAACTTGAGCGGTAGCTTGTGACAAGATATAGGCTTTATTTCATTAAAAGAGGCTTACGGGAAATTATTTGGATTTAATTTTTTTTGCGTCGGAGAATAAATTCTACCCGAACGAAGTAATTTATTTTACAATTATTACGTCCATAAATAAATTCACCAATAAGTATTGATACGAAAATTTTCATTTAATTTTTATGACATTTTTTTCCTAATATTGACCTAATAAAAGGACGGTGAACTTCGAAAGTAGTTACGTATCTTCGTATAAGTATCAACTCACGATGACAATTTTTTTATGCGATTATATCTATTACCGTTGCAATACGTTTTTTCAAATATAATATGAGAAGTTAGTGCGACACAACTACATCTTTGTAGTGTCAATACTTCGTTTAATGGAAAAAAAAACTGTCGAATTGGAAATCACGAAAAGGAATACACATTCAGCGGTTAAACTAAGCCTTTCCAAACGAAAATTAATTATCAAATCTATAGCTTTACTTAATTAATGGGGTAGTTTACAGTTTTTTATATTACTATATGAACTAAATAGAGCCTTACTTGCCTTTATGAATAGTAGAAGTGTCTCACACGAAGCTCATTTGGCTATTCATAATGAGTCCTGATCATTACGCTTATGCACGGTAGTGAAAGTTGTATGTGATAGAAAAAAATTTAAAGTAACATTAATGCAGTGGAGATGCGATCTTTGGGTAACGTCTTTGGGAGTGTCTTTGAAAGATGAATGAAAGAACAGTGGTATCACAGAGCGGTTGGATTAAAGGAGGTGTAATAGCTAGAGCAAAAATAGGTATACCCTGTAAGCCAACCCTGAAACTTCCCGCTATTTTCAAGTTCAAAACAATCGAAAATATACGGGATTTGACGCGATTTTTTAAGTAAAAAAACGGTTTGTTTCGATTTCTTTCGACAACGATTTCTCGCAAACGAATTAACCGATTTTGACCCGGTTTGCGGCAATCGACGTGATTTTAATAGATTAAGAGATGATTAAATTTTGGAATTGATCGGTCAAGCCATTTTAAAGTTATTTTGAAAAAAACGTTTAAAAAAAATTTTTTTTTCTTCGTTTTTTGAATAAAAGTTATAAGAGGTTTACATACATCCACACATACACACACACCCACACACACAATCCACACAGACATACGGACATCATCTCAGGGAAGCTTCCTAGACCCTCAGAACGTCGAGATCTGATGAGAACTTGATTTTTGCAAAATGGGGTAAACCAATAACTTCCCGAAAATTTTAGAAAATTTTCAAATTTCTTAGCGAGAAGTTAAAAAAGGTATTTTGCAGCGGTTTGGCCCTCTGGAAAGGATGAACGGAAGTACACTTACAAAACAAATTTATAGAGCGAATGTGTGTGATCGAAAGATCGGTAAAAATCGCCCTAGAAAATCTTATACCTACCGAATTGGTGGCTTATTAAAAAATTACCAATTCGTAAGCACGCCGAAACAGGCAATCTTGCAAGAAACTATTGATGAACATTAGCGAAGCAAGAGAAATATGCACGGATCACACCATGTGGAAATTTATAGCCTCTGCCTACCCTTCTACGAAATGGGCGTGAGTTTATATTGTTGGTAATATTAAAGCTTTTTTGTTTGATTTAGTGAAGAGTGAAAGAATTGTTTTTAAATAATTATAAAAATATATGAGCAATGACTGTTTCAAATTGCTAGTTAGACAGAGAAGGCATAGTACTTAGTGACGTTATTGTTTATTAGCACTATAAGATAATCTTAAAGTTCGTTTTTAAAGAAAGAGATGGCATATAATTTTCAATGGCTTATGGTTTATTGTTTTTAGCCGATTCTAATAATTTTGATTCAACTTTTAGTCATCACGTCTAGTTAGTTCACATAATTCATCAACAAATGTAAAATCTTCGGTGTTAGTAAACTACCCTAGACTCACTAATATACTGAAACGCAGATTAATTTAGCCCATGTCATTCTCCATTTCTACATTTTTTTAGTTGGGAACAACGTATATATTTTTTTACAAACATGTCTTATTAAGTAGAGAAAACCGTGTTACATGTTATGATTGTGTATTTGCTTCGTGTTTATTAAACCGAAGAAGAGAGACGATTTTTTTTACACTTGAAAATTTCTAGAGGTCTTGTTCAATTATGAATGTCAACAGTTTGCCTATCTCTTGTATTCATTCGTACAAATACGTATAAGAGACGAAGTGATTTTCTAATATATATATCTATACAAATAAATAAAGTTGGAGTGTCTGTTTGTAATGTTAAAATAACCGCTTTTTACTAAATGTATACATGGTACATATACCAAAAGAACTCTTAACTCAAATTGTTTCATTACATTTTCACTGCTGTCTAGCAGTAAAACCTTTTCAGTTTGTTTTTGACTTACCTACTTTGAAATTGATAAATTATTTGTAGATAGAATGTTTCTTTTTTTGTACCGATTCGTTTTTTTTAATTCAAAATATTTTGTTACATTTTTACTGCTTTCCTTTTTTCCCTTAAGGAATAATTATAAATTAATGTTTAACGTTATCTTCCATGAAAATATATTTTGTACAGTACATCTATGTATAATATTTAGATTTACATTGAAATTGATAGATTATTTATAGATTGCTTTATTTAGTTAAGTAACGTGGATAGTTGGTTTTCTAAAATAATTATTTTTAAGTTGGGTTTTCGTTTTGTAAATAGAAAAGTACACGCTCATTAGTTGTGCCTAAAGGAAAGTCAAATCTTTCTAAAAACACGAAAAAGGCCAAAAGCCGAAGACTGCAACATGAAAATGAATCTCAATAGAATAGGAAAAGTCGTCTTACAAATTGTGGATTACGGATGTCCATGTCCAGGTCGAACGAGAGTAGTTCTGAGAGGAACGAACGATTAGTTACATAGAACGCGTCATTCATTGTGAAGGACTCAAGAATCTTGAAATCTAAGATCAGCGTCTAGAAAATGATCGTATTTAACACGCTATCTCGCAAAGCTTAGAATCAGTTGATTCAAAAAGCAGCGCCTAGATTATCTTATTAGACACGCTGTCTCGCGAAGTCTAGAATCATTTGATTCTAGAGAGCAAAGATTAGAGAAAGATCGTCGTCATCACCAAAATCAACGTGAATGGTAAAGTCGGAAACAAAATAACATCTGTGTTACCGAACAATGCGATTAATATCATGGGTCACAAGGATAAAGAATGGAGCGCTTACCTCAGCTCCATGAAAGTATAAGTATCGTTTGTCAGTCAGAAACGAGTTTTCTTCGAAAAAGGCGTTTCAATACTACCAGACAAACAACAAGTTCTCTGCGGGATATTGAAAATGAAGCAAAGCAACTACTAAGTAATGACAAAATAAGAAGTAGTAATAAACGTAATATTGCATGGCGAGAAAAATATAACAATGGATTCGATTATTATGCCTAAATAAATTATTCTGCTTCGTCTGAGAGAAGCTCTATAAATGTATATTGCACCTACTGTAAACCTTTAAGGTGGAAAGATGAGTCAAAAGATATTTGTTTTTCTTCTGGAAATGTGCGTTTGAACTCTAATCAACAGTCGCCTGAACCGCTTACGTCTTTGTTATGTGGCGAACATGATCAATCTCAACATTTCCTAAATAATGTTAGACGTTATAATTCGGCTTTTAAAATGACTTCTTTTGGGGCGAAAGAAATACACGAAGGGAATTATACGCCCACGCTTAATATACAGGGGCAGGTATATCATTTAATTGGTTCCCTTGTAGCAGTGGATAATGTAAGAGATTCATTTTTACAAATATTTTTCATTAGCGATTATGTACTACAAAGGAATGGAAGGTTACAATGTTTTCCAAATCTAAATCCTATGTTAGTAGAAAGCTTGCAACGTATGGTTATTAAATAATAGAGTTACATTAATGATTTCAAAACTGCTCTTAAATCTTTCGCACCAAATTCAAACGAAAAGGACATAAAATATTTATAAAGCCGATCGACGACCTTCAGCAGAGCGTCCAGGTCGCCATATTGAATCGACAACAAACGAAGTATCTGTGCTATTGGTAAATCAACATTTTGATAAACGAGATATGACACTTCGATTGCAGAGAATCTCAGAAATTTATAGATCGTTTGATGATTTGCAGTATCCTCTAATGTTTGCTTATGAGAAAAACGGATACAATTTTGCAGTCCATCAAATCGATCCCAACACAGGTCAACCTTTCCAAAAGAAGGTATCCGTTCTTCAATACTATTGTTGCCGATTAATGATAAGAGAAATCGAGTACAATCATCTTCGTAATTATAAACAATTATTTAATTAATACTTAGTTAACGTATATGCTAAAATCGAAACAGCCTTATTTTTATCGAACTAATCAATAGGAGCTTCGAGTTGAAAATTATATTTACCTTCAAGACCCAATCCATCAGAATGAGAATGGGCCAGTTAGTTGATTTACCTTCATCTTTTACGGAAGTACCTAGCTATATGCACCAACGCACACACGATGCGTTTCGTTATGTTAGGAAATATAAACGTCCCGATCCTTTCATAACGTTTACGACCAACCTTAAATGGGATGAAATCACAAACGAACTTTTAACAGGGTAGTTGGCTTCTGATCGGCATAATATTGTAGAACAAATTAAAAAAAACTGATGAATCTCCTGATGAAAGGAAAACTTTTCGGTTGCGTTCACTGTTTTATGTATACTGTAGAATGGCAGAAGCGTGATGTGCCTCATGCCCACATTTTGATATGGTTAGAAACGAAAGTGAGAGCTGAGCAAATCAATGATGTTATTCAAGCAGAATTGTCTAATCAAGAAGTTGATCCAGAGCTATTTGATGTTGTGAAAACCCACATGGTGAACGGTCCATGTGGTTCTTACAATTCTCGATTTCGGTGTATGAAGAACGGTATCTGTAGCGAAAGATTTTCTAATTCATTCACTACAGATACTGTTACAGGTGATGATGGTTATCCATTGTACAGACGTCGTTTACTTGAAAATGGTGTTAAAAAAACGATAATTCGGTCACGAACTAACTCTATCGATATCAACGATTGCTGGATTGTTCCATTCTTACCGGTACTTTCGCGCACTTTTAGAACACAGCAACGTTGAACTCTGTAGTAGTATTAAGTCCATAAAATACATTTGTAAGTATCTCAATAAAGGTTCAAAATTGGCGGTATCTCGTATACAAAATGCTAACGATGAAGTGACGTCATATCAAAACGGAAGATATATTAGTACTTCCAAAGCAATCTGGCGCATATTATCATTTTCGATTCACAAACGTTTTCCTCACTAACACGTCTGGATATCGCTTAGAAAATGGTCAGAAAATTTATTTTCATCCAAGCAATGTCCGTAGAGTGGTAGAAAATCCGAGAAACACGACATTGATGGCATTTTTCGATCTGTGCAATAACGACGAATTCGCAGCCTCTTTATTTTACGAAGAAATACCAGGTTATTACACATTTAATAAACAAAATTAAACATTCCAACGGCAACGTCGAGGTACTCCTGTAGAGGGTCATCCCGGCATATTTCACGAGCATATACCTGGGAGAATCTATACAATTCATTCCAATAATCGGGAATGTTATCATCTAAGGTTGTCATTAACATTTTCAAAGGGACCAACTTCTTTCAAAGTCTCAAAAAATGAATGGGATTTTACATCCTACATATCAAACGGCATGCCTTAGAAGACGATAGTCATTGGTGCGACACTTTAACAGATGTCATTATAAGCAGCAGCGCATCTAAATCACGAAAGATTCGCCATTATATTAGTTTTCTGTAATGTCTCTAATCCAATAGAGTTATGGGACAAGTTTAAAGATCATTTTACGGATAATTATGGAAGAGACTTCTTGTAATATATTGAACATACAAATTTTGACCCAGTTGAATTTCAAAATATTACAAATCATTATGAACCACGATTAAACGACGAAAAAAATCAAGTTTACCGATTCCTCATTGATAGGATAAATACAAACGCTGGTGGGGTGTATTTTTAGACGCTCCAAGTGGTACCAGCAAAACATTTTTGATTAAACTTTTACTGGCCAAAATACGTGCAAGAAAGAATATTGTCATAGTAGTCGGCATAGGCAACCTTACTCCTGGGAGCAAAACGACACATTCAATGTTCAAAATTCCACTAGATTTAGACTCTATGGAAAATCCATTCGGCAGTTTACCGAAAAATAGCCTCAAAGCCAAAGTACTGCAAGATTGTGTATTTGTATATGGGACGAATGCACTATGGCAAACAAAATTTCTATAGAAGCCGTGAATAGGACGATGCAGGACATAAGAAGTAATAATCTATTATTTGGAGGAGTCATATTTTTATTCGCTGGAGATTTTAGACAAATATTACCAGTTGTGACTAAGGGTACGCGAGCTGATGAAATTAACGCCTGTTTAAAACGTTCAGTACTTTGGAGACATTGTAAAAAACTTCATTTAAAAGAAAACATGAGAGCACATTCAGCCGATTCTGAATTTAGCAAAATTCTTCTTGATGTTGGAGAGGAAAGTGTCCAGAAGTGAATAGTACTCATGATATAGAACTACCTACCGGTCTTTGTGGTTGTGACGGACACTGAAATTTTAATACATAGTATTTATGATGATATTCACAATCTCAATATCAAAGAAGATTCGTGGTTGTGTGAAAGATCAATTTTAGCACCTACAAACGACCAGGTTACTGCGCTTAATCAGCGCATTTTAGATAAGCTATCTGGTGAATCACAAATATACCTTTCCATCAATACAGTTTGCAATCAGGATGAAGTGGTTAATTACCCAACACAAATTTAGACTATAATTGTGCCTGGTCTATCATCTTACAAACTAGAACTTAAGATTAGAATCTCCATCATACTACTTCGTAATTTAAACCCACCGAAACTTTGCAATGGTACTAGGTTACGAGTAGTGTCGTTGAAAAGAAACGTTATAGAAGGTCGTATAATATCCGGATGCGGAAAAGGTGAGATAGTATTTATACCACGAATTCTATAATACCGTCGAATTTTCCATTTGAATTCAAAAGATTGAAATTCCCTATCAATGTCAGTTTTGCTATGACAATCAACAAGTCACAAGGGCAAACGTTAAAAAAAGCTGATATAGATTTAACTAAGGGTTGCTTTACCCACAGGTAACTAACTTTGTACGTGGCATGTTCACATGCGAGGAATGTCAGTAGTGTTGTTGTTTTCGCTCAAGAAAATCGTACACCAAATATTGTATTATACATAAAGAAATTTTTCAATAAAACTAATACGAAAAACTGAAAATAAATAATAATTAAACTAAAAATGAAAATGAAAAAGAATTAAATGAATGAAAAAGAATTAAATGAATGAAAAATAACTAAATGGTGAAATATGTACAAAAACATCGATTCACAAAATAGAAGAATTTCATTAAAATTAGCATAGGTATTTCTACAAGCGAAATACAGAATTAATAAGTTGTTGTAAACTCTGCGAACTGAACAATGACTTTTTTGTTAAAATCCACGCGGACGAAGTCGCGGGCACAGCTAGTTATAAGAGTGCTTGTTAATCACACAAAACACTATCATCGAACCATAAGCCACTCTAACCATTAACTCTTTTTTTAATTAAAATAATTTGTGTAAATTTCAACAAAATCGGTTCATTATATGGATTCTTAGTAATACTCACAGAGCGCTAAAAAATGTACCAAATCTCCTTTTACTGACTTTCAGTTATATCCATTCAAAGTTTTATTGAATTCAATTTAATGATAAAGGTGCTTAGCATATTTACGGAACTTTAAAGATATATTGAAATCCCTTTTGTTGTCTCTCATACTATTTTTTTATTAAAATACGTTAAATTATAAGCGCTCTCAGTAATTTTAACGAAACCCTAAAAATGTGATGGATATCCTTTATTGGTTTTCAACGTCCATTCTAAATTTTATTGAAATCGTTTAAAATATAAGGGTCCCAGTAATTCTGACGGAACCCTAAAAATGTATCGAATATTGCTTTACTGCTTTTTGACATTTCTTCATTCTTAATTTTTTTTAAATTCGGTAAAATTAAAAGGATTCTCATTAAAATCCCACGGAAACCTAAAGACATAAGAATAAGTCTTTATTCGTTTTCAGTTGTTTCCATTCTTAATTTTATTAAATTAAATTCAATTAAAGGGTTTTTTATGTACAATAATTCTCACGGATTCATAAAAATGTATGGAAATTGTTTAATTTTATTAACATTTTTTATTAAAATCAGTAAAATTATAAAGGTCCTCAATAGTAGGGTTGTAACGGAGGCCTTCTTAGCAGAGGTGGAGGTGGAGGCGGAGGCGGATGCGGAGGTGAGGAGTTTCGCCTCCGCGGATGCGAAGATTAACGGAGGCGGAGGTGAAAGTATGGAAAAAATAGTAAAATATGGTTTAATGAAAGTCAATAATCTTTATTTGAAATATGTACGTCGTAAATGTATAGTACACTTAAATAAATCTATAAACATTCCCTTCTAGTAATTAAAATTAAGGAGAGGCAAATTAAATTTCACAAACAACAGTTTTGCAGCTTGGTCACCTTCCAGGCGATTTCTAAGCGGTTCATAAATTAAGCCAGTTGAACTAAATAATTGTTCACTTGGTACTGAACTTGACGGCGCTGTTAAGTACGTGCGGACGATGGGAGAAAGAGCTTTATTTTTAATGTTATTTTTCCACCACAATAAAGGGACACCAATTTGAGTCGGTTTTCTTTATTATATTGTTAATAAGTAATTTTCATATCATTAGGTTATTATTACTGCTGTCATTTTCAGTTTCCTCTTCACCTTCATTACTATTTGTCAACATGTCAGCCAGATTGGAATGCACACTTTGTATTGGTGGTAAAATCTGGAATTTTTTGCTTGGTTTGTCATGCATTGGATTTGATTGTACTCTAGCTTTTTAGGCAGCAGAAGCACCAGCAGCTTCGTTATCATCACTCTTAACTCCACTTTTCACATTTGAGTCATGTATGGTAAGCAAGCGTATTAGTTCGGATTGAATTTGTTCCTTGTTCATTTCATCAAAAAACTTTAATTTATACATTGGATCCAAATATGTAACAAGCGAAAACAGCGTGTTGCTTGGAAGGTCACAATCTGGAATCGATGTGTCCAATTAATTTTTGAATGATGCTCTGGAAATTCTCATTTGTGTTTAGTTTTTCCTTTTTAGCTTGCAATGTGCGTTTTAGTACATAGATAAATGGTATCACTCATGATATAGACGGTTTTGTATCACTCAAATTTCTTGTTATTTCTTCAAAGGGACTGAGTATTGCCACTATTTTATTAAAATACAACCACTGTTCTGAATAGATTAGAGGAATATTATGTTTGCTGGCATACAAGCAAATAGAATCTTTGATCTTTAACAGCCTTTCGATCATACGGAAAGTGCTGTTCCATCTGAAATGTAAAAAAGAAAACATATATATATATCTATCTTTGTCAAGTCCTACACACAGTTAAAAAATCCTGAAAATGTCACGTGTGACGATTAACAATACGATATATACAAGACACAGATATAGTACCATCCATATACCATCCATATTTTTAAACATCGTAACAAAACATAAATAAATATCATAATATATTTTAATTATATATTATGATATGATAAATATCATAATATATTATTCTTATTGAAAACGTTTTATAAAATTAAAATAATATCACAATAAATTATTTTTTTTTTTACTAAATGGTAATACGCAATAGTTGAGCGAGCAAAGCCGCGGGCGAAACGCTAATCATAATATATGCATAATATATATAAACATACCTGGTAACAGTCCTGAATAACGCGAAGTGCAGGTTGATTAAGTTGCTCGGTTTGAATTTTAGTCAGCTCATCTTTATATGTAAATGACTAAAATGTTCTGATATCTTCTTGCATTTTGTGATTAAGTCCTTCACTTCAAGGGTTTCGAGCGCAGATCGAACACACAGTTACAGTTGATGGACTGTGTACTTCACATCAGGTATATCGGCCAAATACATTGCCCTGACCATATTTGATTCACCATCCCTAATAAAACAATGCAATTGCTCGTCCTGGATGTTCCACTCCGGCAGCATCATTTTGAAATTGTCGCAAATTATATCACCGGTGTGTCGGCCTTGAAATGAACAACATTTTAAAACAATTTTTATACGTGTAAAATCTTCAGTAATCCCATGTACTGTTAGGCTCAAAAGCGACACGCTAGCACTAGGCTCAGACCAAATATCTGTGGTGAATGACAGTTTCAAAAATATTTTGAGCATTTGTCCAATTTTAGAAGCTATTCTGGTATATATTTCATCATATACGTGGTCAGTAAAAAACTGATGCCCTCTTAATTGATAATTTGGCAAAGCCGTTTGCATAACACGGCGAAAAGCAAAGCCTTCGACAAAATTGAACGGAAGATTTTGTAAAGCGAACATTTCTCCGATCATATCGTCCATTTTCTTTGCCTTGGGATGGGATGTATCCCACATTTGTTTTTTTTTTAGTAATCTTCTAAGGACAATGCTTGTTGTAATGGAGTGACGGACGTAATCTCTTTTAATGTCCCTTGTTCTCTTTCTTTTTCTGCTCTACATAATACTTCATATTTTTCTTTATATGTAGATTTCACTTAGTTTTTCACGTAGTCCTACCTTTCTTTAAATAATTTTTTCCATAGGTTAAACATTTTTCAAAATTATTATCTATTCCTAAAAAAACTGCAAAATCTCACTTGTTTTCGATTTCATCGTGTGACTTAAACAATCGTAATAATCACTTTGCACTAAATCACTTAAAAAAAAAACAAAACAATTGCGGTTCAATTAGAATAACGTTACCAATTCGTGCGTTCAAGCAATACGACAGATTGATTCCTGTCGCGTATCATTTGACATAAGCTCGCCCCCACCTCAACCGCATTTCTACCACGTAAACGTCGATTCGTAATCATTTCGTGTGCAACCACAGGACGGTTGAGTCGTAGGCGAGCTAAGCGTCATTTCTCGCGCATTATTATTCTGTGGTTATGACGTAAATAACTTCCGTTACAACTTCGCAAAAAAATTGTGAAGGCGAAACCGGATGCGAAGTATGATTTCTTGCGGAACTTCCGCAGTAACGGAGGCGAAGGCGAAGTTCCATTACAACCCTGCTCAATAGTACTGACGCGACCCTAAAAATATGTTGTATATCCCTTTATTGGTTTTTCAGTAGTTTCCATTCTTTATTTTATTAAATTCAGTTAAATTATAAGGGTTCTCTGTAATCTCAAGAAACCCTAAAAATTTATCGGATTTCCTTTTATTGGCTTCCAATAATATTTACAGTAAAATTTATTAAAATCGGCTTAATTAAAGGGTTCTTAGAAATTCTCATGGAACGCTAAAAATGTATCGAATGTCCCTTCACAGGTTTTTTGTTGTCTTTGTTCTCCATTACCATTTTATTCTTTTTTAACTGGTTAAACTATAAGGATTTTTAATAATTCTCATGAAACCCTAAAGACGAATCGAAGCCTTAATATTTTTATTGTGATTAATTTTCTTCCGTGGCTACCCTTATGTGGACATAGCACAATTAAATTATAATTGGACCTTTGATTCAATTGCAATAAAATTATCCCATTTTTTAAATTTTCCTATAATATCACGCAGGAACCATAAATGTGCATTATTATTATAATTTATATGAAAAATATTCTATGTTGGTTGGTGATTGAAGAATCGTCAAACAATATTCTTTTTACATATTATTTGACCATATTGATAAAATAGTAGGGCGACTGGCTATGTAGTACCATGCTGAAATATCTTTTTCTAAGAATTTGTCTTAACCTAAAAGGGTGTGGCCTATTCGTAAAGCCACTCTTTTATAAAAATTCACCAATTGTAGTAAAAACCAAAAGTCCTACTTTTGCCTTTTAAGTCAAATTTTGCCATATTTTTCTAATTATGTCATAATTTTAGAATAAATTGTGCCATTATATGTAAAACTTACAAATAGCTTCCCGTGAAACTGCATTTGTTTGACCACAAACTAATATTTGGGATAAAATTTAACATTTTTCTGTAATACAGTCGATTAGCACCATCTCTTAATACTTTAGCTTTTTGTAATTGTTTGGAATACCTTAATACGACTTGTTTTTTAAGTTTTAGTTTGTTTATTGATAAAGCAGTCATGTTTTTTATTTATTTTTAATAAACTATTTTAATTTTAAATATCTTAGTAGCAATCACGGTGATATCCCCATATTCACATACATTTATTAATGGTTAAGGGTTTAGATTTTCAAGCGAACTAGTTTTTATGGAGACTTTTTATCATATGACTCGTGGGTTTCTGGTTTCGTGGATCTAAAACACTGATCCAATTTTTTTAGGTGCCTCACACGAGTAAGCGTAACAGAAGCTCAGCCCTTGGCTAAAATTTTAGAGCCTAGATGTTTGGGCCCAGTGGTAGCATGCGTTGCTGAATTTTACTTTAACTCCTTAAAGCGCCAAATTTAATAGTACTGGGTTCTATTTTAATACCCACACTTCCACATACCGTTTTCATAGAATTCGAGGAAGCCGGCTCGCGGCAATTTTCCAGGTTTAAGTTGGTCACGGCATAGCGGTGGCCATTCGATTTTTCGAATGATCCCCATAGCACCAGTGAGTGATTTAACAGTACCTATACGATTTTTCTTTACCTGAGAGATGTGTTAATTTATTTATTTAAAATTTCATCACATTGAGTGTTTAGTAGTCTGATTAAATCGTTTGCAGCGAAACTTGAAATTTTTGATTTACATACATCCTATTTAAACCTTACCTATGATAAGTTAATGCATAAATATTATATATTTTGGGATGTGTTCGTCACGGTCTTTAATTTTATACCCATAATTATTGTAATAATTGAAGAACAATAATTGTCACTTTTGAAAATGGCGCCATACACCGTGATATTGAAATATTTAAATAAATAAATAAATATAGCCAGCGTCACTCGGCATGATGTCAGAATTCTAACGATAACCCATATGTCCAAATCTGTTCAGGCATTTAGAAGTTATGATGAAACAAAAAAAACGCACACATACATAGCTACATGAAGCATAAAAACATTACACTCCTTTTTGGGCAGTCGTGTCAAAATATGAGTTTTCATATCGTTAACAATCCAATAAAATAATGAAAGATCTTTTCGTTCCTGATAATTCATGCTTCAAATGCTTAAATCTATTTGATGAGGTGGCGTCGGATATAGATTATTAAAATTCGATGCATTATGATTGTTACAAGTTTTTCTTCATCATCATTTCAGTAACTAGTATATAAGGAAGGTAGTTAACCTGATCGTCATCGCCGAGGGCGTCGACCAGGCTCTGGTGAATGGCGTACTGCAGCAGGCCGTCCTCGTCGCCGAGGCGACAGTCACGCGCCACGTCGGCCAAGTCGCGGTAGTGCGGCGGCGGCGCAAAGCACGCGTCGTCCACGATACAGGCCAGCCGCGAGCCCTCTGACACCTGCTCCACGTGGGCTACGGCGCGCTCCATGCCGAAAATATTGCCGAACGTGATCCGCGCGTTCAGCACGTGGAACAGCGGGATCTCTGCTCGAGAATCGCGGAAGTTATTCATTTTCGAAGTCAATTTTTCAGAAGGGATCAAAATATATTCAACTTTTAATTAAATTGCTTAAATACTTAATTGCTAACTATTGAGCAGTCTCATACATTTGGATCAGATCTTTTAAAACACATGGTAGGATTGCGAATAATAGTGAGCTAGGACTAAATATAGATATTTACTGAAATTGTTTAATGAGATAGTAGATGCAAGAAATATTCAAATTGATTACGACATTCTCAACCTCAAATTTCATAGATATGGAGTAGCATAAATACAATGGTTGCACAGAATAGTTTTATTCACATTTCAAAACTTATGTCAACACTCACCAATCTTCACAGGGAAGCCAGCAGGTAACTGCATCTGCACAAAGTCCTTGAGTTTGGCAAAATGTGGAGATGACAACGACGCCATCAGATCCAGGATAGGCATAATCTGTTCTTGCAACTACAACAACAACAACAAAAAATAAATATGGGAAATGTTTCATTAAAATAAATAATTTATAATAAAGTGAATAATGAAAATTGTGCAATGTAATAAATACAATTTACCTCCAAGGGATAATTTTCAGATAACCATAATGTGGCTTTGAACTTTTGCACTTTGGTCGTGATTTCTTTGGGTCGACCTATATCTCGTTCACCCAGAGGGACGTTTGAAAAATATTCTTCACAAGATATGGGGACATCTTCTTCACTATTTGTAGACTCTTCCTGATAAAGTTTCAAAATATATTTCTTTTATTAAAGGTTTTAACTAAGTTAAGCTAACAAACTCAAGATAACATACAAAGTTAATAGCGATAAGAAAATATATTCCACTATAGAAAAAAAATGTTTGGCGATATTATGGACCTATTAGATATTACATCTGGGTTATTAATTTCGAACATGTGATGAACCATAAGGCTATATAGGTTGAGAGAAAAATAGCACACGGAAAGAAGGTCGGCTAAATAGTCTTTATCAAGAATTTTACTTCAAAATAACTCACCAACCAAGAAAGAAGAATATCGTAGTGGATTTTCGACCAACAAATCTGTTGGAATATCAAAGGAGTCAGGTCAAACGCTAAGAGACGTCGAGTTACCAATGTTCTGGTTGACGACATAAAATGTACATCATAAGAGTAGAGATATAATGCATCACTGTAGAGAATGTAACCAATTGTCAGCGGCAAAGGTATAAAAATTGTGTACATGCCATAATTTCTTTTATGTCTAACAGGTTATTATACAAAATAATTAAATGGCAAGGTCAAAGGTGGAAGATGTTGGAGTTGCCCAGAGACATATCCAAGTTTATGGGATCTCTACATGAATGCCTATGGTTAAGAGATCATTTAGGATTAGCAAAAACACTACACTGATTGCAAAAAAAATGTTTTATAAGCAAGACGAGGAAGTTGAAAGGTTTGTCATGAGTTACAGAGTATGTTTAAGCTTAAGAGAGTTGTTGAGAAAAAAAAATATTTATCCCAAGACATTAAAGAACTTCTAAAATCATACTGAAGTTGATGTATGAAAACTATGATATGAAATCGTTAGGACACAGACAGAGATGGCATATAGTCCATGTACCTAAATCAATTAAAGAATACTATTTACAGAATAAACTTATTTTGGTTCCAACACGAATTTTTCCTAAGGAACTCTTGTTAATAAATACACAATAAGCATATTTATGTATGCTATATAAAATGTAAGAGTTCCTTGAGAAACATTGGCGTTGGAATTGAAATTCAGATTTTATAGTCACATTTTTATAATTATTATAATATAAGGTCGGAGAAAATTTTTTCGTATTCTATGTACAAATTGATGATAATAATTTTTAATCACATTTATTTACATTTAATCATAAGATATATGTCATTTTGTTCAACAACTTATTGCCATTTTGTAGGTAGTGACACAATTCCATTGCTACAGAAATTTTAGAACTTCTGATCAAAACACTGCAACAAGTAGTTTTTACAGTCCTCTCTGTGATATTAACCTAACACTACCTAAAGAATTCCAAAGAGACCAAAACTCTGAAAATCTAAGGGTGCAAGTAAGAGCTATATGGTGGATGCATTAACACTTCCCAACCAAACTCTCAATATTTGCTGAATTGCTAAAGACGTGTGTGATTTGGCCTTATCATGGTGTAAAGTCACACCGTTTCTGTTGATCAATTCCAGCTGTTTTCTCTATTACTTTTTGCCTAAGTCTTATCAGTTATTGGCAATAGAGATCCGAATTAATGGTTTTGTTTGGCAGTAAAGTTCATTAATAATGTTTTTCCGATTCTCCCATACACATAGCAACAATTTATTGCAAGTTAATCTGGGTTTCATATAGGCTTCCTTTGCTCTTTTGACCATGATTTCTTTAACGTTCTTTTTGTAGGTAATCCATTTTTCATCACGAGTGATCAATCTTAAAATGGGTTGGTTGCAGTAGAGAATCACAAATTACTATACAATTCATTAGATTTCTTTCAGTGATCTCGTGTAGTACCTAAGCAACGAGTTTTTTTGTATATTCCGCTTTTTTTCAAATGGTTTAAAACTGTTTTGTGTCAATCCACAGCTCTTCAGCTATGTCATAAGAGTTAATACGCTGATCTGGCTCTACTTTTTCCAAAATGGTATTAACTTTATCAAAATCGAACAGAGCGAGGTTAATCTTTAACATTAAAATTACAAGACTGCAAAACTTTAACCAGTTTTGTGCTACTCTTTTAGGTCTATAAAAGTCACAATTTTTTTTCGAGGCTGTGTCGCATTTTCTCCTTTCTTGTAATAAAACTGCAAAATGTATCGAATTCTATGTTAGAATCACTCATTTTGGTGAACATAAAACGATAGAAAAATAGCAGAACACTGTTTTTATATTTTATTTTTCTTTTTTTTTTTAAATATCATATATTTCGTGGTATCAAAATTAGCCAGATACAAACAACACAACCAAAGACATTTTACTGCAACTTTTTACTTATAAAACATAAAAAACTTTTTCCCTGGCCTAATATAATGTGTAATAGATTGAGAATTTTGAATTCCATTCTGTTTTATTTCGTAAATTCATAAAAAACATTGTAAACAAATTTGTTTTGATAATTAGTTTTGTTTGGATTGTGTGGATTTTGTTTTATTAATGTTTATTTAAGTTGTATACAGCTCATCAAGTTAACATAATATTTTCATGTTAACTTAAGCTACGATAAGAAATGAGCATGCAGCGATGCAGAGTACGCAAGGCGCAGTGCGGTTTACGCTATACGATCTGTTAGACGCGAAGAATATGGAAGACGGCAAGAAGAACGGTACAGACGTGATTTTCGCGGCGGAAGGTCACGGAAAGTGTGTAGTGACATTCGTAAGTGTATGATTCTTGTATGACGTATGGCACAAGCATGCATATTTTCTAGATGTTCTGAACCATTGAATGAGTATTTAGACGATCTACGAACGCGTGCCGGACCATGTCATATCATCGGAGAGCGTGATTGTTATTCAATGACTTTGGAAATCGGAGTTGAGATAACGGACTGGATAATAAAGCTATAAAGTTATTGAGTTTATAAAACGTGTTATACAACAATTGAGACAGTTTAAGACATTTTAAACCGGTAGTGCGGGAAATGGAGTGGGCGGAGTGGCAACTATCCCACATAAACTTTAGCATCGCCACAGGCTGTGGGATATTATTTGTTATATTTTTCTTTTGTTTCTAATCAGTACTTACACTTTTTTATTTTTTTAAAGAAATATCTAACATTGATTTTTTAGATGAATAATAAGAAATGAGTAAATAATTCTGCAATTAATCAACAATTCAGTTGTACAATTGTTCTTTTTTGGTTTCTAATAAAACAAATTTTCAGATACTAGATACAATTATAACGAAACACGATTTTTTCGATGGTAATGTATAAATTAGTAAAAAGAAAGCATTTTTATTTTTCTATTCCTGTATTGACTGGAATAGTTTAACCAATAAAATTCACAAATAATGCAAAAAAATACTCGCACTTATTTGGAGATAAACAAATGGAGTCCCATTTTGTTATTAATTTAAAAGGTTATTCTGCTATTATATTTTCTTGTTTATAAGCGAAGTTCCCCACAATATTAATGTTGACTTTATTCATGCATACTAATGTAATAAAGATATTTTCAATGTAATTATACTAAAAATATCTAATATTTAAATTGATCATATTATATTTGAAATGACTAGAATATACAACAATTTTCGAACAATATCTGAATATTTAGGAAATAAATATCCATGGGCATCAGTATCTCGACCTTTTACCAGGTTGTTTAGTTGAGTTCATCAATGGATTTATATTTATTTTGGCTATGCATGAAGAAACTAGAAAAAAAAACTATCTTTAAGTTTTTTTGCTTGGTTTTTATAAAGTAAAACTGCCTACCATATGAGCAGTAAAGTATAAATTTGGAAAAAAAAAATATGATGTATAAAGTGTTATTTTATAATGTATGAAATAAAGATATTTTGAAATTGAAAATTTGAATAATATAAAACTAAGTATTACGCAATGTTTGCAATCACAAGGACAAAAGTTAATATTATTAAAATTTACATTATGGACAGAGCTTACACTAAAAACTCATTTATTAAAAAACAGTAACAAGTTAAGTATATTGACACTCTTAGCGCAAGACAAAATCTTGGTTCAAATATTGACTGAAATTAAAACAAGTTGAGATTGAATGTTACATGACAATAATTCTAATAGTACTAAGCACTGAAAGAGTAGAGAGATAATTCTATTTAAATAAGTGTTTCTAAAACTGAGGCATTTGAGGGATTTCATTTTAACATAGTACCTAGTAAAACTGTATAAGAAATATTTTTTTTCTAACGTGAATATCAAAATTTCAAATTATTAGGCAATAGTACTCTATAATTCTTATCTCAAGATGTATAAATAAGCCTTTTTTACATTTTTAATAATTTTGATTGGTTAAAATATTCCAGTTTGCAATAAATAATTTGTTTATATAGGATGAGACACGTTTACATCTTTGGTTTGTTATAAATCCTACTTCCCACTAATATAAACGCGAAACTTTGTAAGGATGTATGGATGGATGTTTGTTATGATTTCATGTAAGTTACTAGATGAATTTTGATAAAAGTTCACATATCTTATACATCAGAATAAGACATAGCAAAAATTTATAAAGACACTAGCTTTTGCTCGCGGTTTCGCTCGAAGAATGTTCGAGACCACTTGAACCAAAGGGTATATATATCAAAATTCGGGCGCTGATGACTGTTTTTCTTATGGCAATCAATCGTTCAGGAGTTAGTAGTAGTTCCGTAGTACTTTTCTGTATCTCAGTGTTGCTGAATTACGTTCCGCTTTTCTCCAGGTTCACTTTTCACACCGTCTCAATCCTTGATTCTCCGATAGGAATATTGCGGTACATTTTCTTTACTATGAATTTTTAAATTCGCCATATTTACATGCAATGTCAATGTACTATGAATTCTTATATTACATTTCTGAAACCATATCTGGATAGGCCTTAGAATGTTTCCCTATGATATTTGTATGATTAATAAGCATAATCATAAACCTAAAATTTTAGTAAAAGCTGAATACTTTATCGACAAGCGGGGTGCTCTGGTCGCTGTCAGCCAAGGACAGGAGGCCGGCGAGCGGCGCCCGCGGCGATGGCGGTTTGGCTTCACCTTTGGGTAAGTGTTCCATCCGCGTTTTGGACACTAGTTCTACATTGCTTGCGCCGAATACTTTACACTCGTATCCGTTTACCATTTCTATTTTGTCTTGGCGCCATCCCCAAATGCCGCTTTTATTTCTATGAATATTGGATATACGATTAGAGTCTAAAGGAAAATATAAAGAGATTAATATAATACTGCTTACTTTAATGTTACATTTATACTTCGTATGACTTTTGACGTAAAAACGTCTTTCGCTTGTTAAGGACAGTGATAACCGGTTAAACTTTTTCGTGTTACAAAATATCGCCAGATTTCAATAGCTAATTACTACGAGACTGATAATGCGATATCAATGGTTGAGGTAATGGACAGAATATGTCTACGTGTTTCTCGTGCAACGTTTGTTCTTCCCGAGACGTTATTGGGCTAATGTATACACCTGCTCATTTTTAGGGTTCCGAGTCAAAATGGAAAAAACGGAATCCTTAGAGTTCCGTAATGTCCGTCCGTCCGTCATTCCGCCCGTCTGTCCAAATGTAACAGGCATTTTATTAAAAAACTAGAAGATGTATATTAATGAATTTGAAATATATGTGTCTTATATAAGCCGCTACTTGTTCGGTAGTTAGATAACAAAAATAAATATTTTTAAGAGGCACTCCGTACATGTAACAAGCTGAAAAAAAATGACAAAAGTAACGTTTACTAAATACCTACTTTCAACAAAAAATATTTTGAGCATGATTGGATATACTGTTTTTGAGTTATTGCCAAAAAACTGCTCTTCTTAACAAAAGGACGTAAAGATACGTTCTTTCGCTGGTGCACTTTAGTTTACACTAGTTCTAGAGGAATAGTCGACATACCTGCTTGTTTCTCTACTTATAGGTGACTAAAGTGCTTACCTATTCTGTGCGGGAATCATGAAAAAAAGTTTAACAACATAGTTTTTTTATGTATAGTGTGTTTATTTGTAGTAAAAGCTTCGGAACCCTACACTGAGCATGGTTTGACATGTTGTTGACCGGTTTTTAATTAATTGATTTAGCGTTGTGTAAAGTAAGAAATTAGTATAGCGTGAAAAGGCGTTTAGCTAGGACGTTGATATGGGTGTCATTGAAAATAGCTTAAAAACTATTAGAGCTCAAAATGAAATAATGGAATTATTCGCCAAAATATATGCGCGGAATTTTAGAAAGTGGAAGTCAGAGGAAAGCTTGTATTAAAAGGAATTCCAAAAACCTAAATAGTCTATTGCTAAGTAAATGTCAGAGCTATTGCCATGATTTTAAACCGACGTTTTCACGGAAAATCTTCGGTGAGAACTTTGATTACGCCTATGTAATTTTTTTTAATGTGCTCGAGCTCTATATTGTCCTACAGTGTGTAAACATGTATAAATCTTTATAAATCAAAAATCGTACACACCACAATGTAATCACTAAGACTATTCATTATTGGAGAATTATTGTGGTAAAAACCATAAAGAAATATACCTTCATATTATAAAGAGTTCAAAATTGTATATTTTTTTTTATAAATAAGAAGTAAAGTGGAACTACCGAACCTAGTCTGAAAATTATTTTACTAATGACCAATTACTCCTGAGTAATATGAACTATATTTTATTTTGATCTTTTTTCATGTTTTTTTTTGCTTTTATTATTTTTGCCCAGTTTTGTCAGAATCTGTTCAACAGTTTGAGAATACAATGGTTGTAATTTACATCTTTAGTTAGATATTATCATTATCATAATAATTAGTGTAATGTGATGTGATAGATAATTAAGGACTACATTATATTTATAAAATTTAGGGCTATCATAGCCATCACCTGATTTCCTAATCGTCTTTCATTAAACCTTCCTGGTCGGTGGTGGAAATTAATAGCCTTTCTCAGTATCCACACTGATAATTTGACCGATTCCTGATGCTTGTGCAGTGCACGCATGCACGAGGTTACTCACATTCGATTCTCAACATGATGGTTAATTGTAATGTTATTACCTTTCGAAGCTGATCTTATCAGTGTCGAGGTAGTTAATGGCGATCGGCATGGCTAGGCGGTGTGCGATTACAGAGGGCGACGGCGCCATGGGCAGCCGGCCCGGCTCCGGCTCCAGCCACTCGCACCACGCCGTGCCGCGTTCGTGGTCCAATTCCATCAGACTCGCGCTCTTGCCTAGCGTTATATATTGTATGTTACATCTAATTTTCAAAGACGAGACGAAATAAATGTGCAGTGTCTATAACGCACTCAAACATAATGTAAAACTATTTACGCCATAACCATAACTCAAGATTGGTTTGTTTTGTAACAGTAATTCTCTACCATGGAAGAATATGTCTTTAATTAGATGCCAATAGACATTTATTATGTGCTTGCTAAAAAAAATAAGGATTTTCAATAAACAAATTTCTAATAAAGACACCTGTAGAACATTCTTTATGTAGTTGTATTGTGTAGAATTAAGTATTAGCTGGATTATAAATAGGTGATTAGAATAGTTATTTTGAAATGTGTTTAGAATAAATTTTAGGATTGCAAATTTTTCTAATACACATCAATAAGTTAAATGGCATCAAAGTACATAATCACATAAATTATGCATATCATTGTTTATTTTATTTTAGCTCTTCAATACATCATTTCTTTAGCTCGAAAGATCTAAACATAATATCATTTGCTAAAACTGAACTTCCTAACAATCAATGTAAGCAAAATCTGCTTTTTATTTTTAAACCACCTAATAAGTGTATTGCTTCATTTGGACTTTTGACCGTTGATAATTCTTTAATACTCAACATGAGAAAGATCATGACTAATATTGATAGTTATTTAACATGGTTTTCCACATTAAACTTAATTGTTGAATGCTGCACGTTGATTATAACATTTGTGTGGAACATAGTTCAATACCTATGGTTCCGACGACTATACGTAACTGCTTAATGAAACCACACATATACTAAATGGAAATTTGGGGTGATGCTATAAAAAGTAAAATAGTAAAATAATGTTTACATGTGGGGGATCACAACCCCTTAATTATCTACCTACTATTATTAAAAACACTCAGCTTTTAATGTATGTAAATGTGAACTTATTTATCATATTTTAATTGACAGTTCACTGTCAAGTAATGAAATAATGATATTTAGAGATAAGATTGTAGAAGATAAGAACTAGAATTAATGTATATAAAAAGAAAGAAAACTTTCTTATGTTAAGTCAGTGATTGTATTTTCTATAGATAATGAGAAATAAAGACTTTTAAATTGAAATTTATATGAAATATAAAAATTTTCTTGTGAGAATTCTAAAATATAATCTCAATTAGTATACACATCTAACGTTTTAATGGCAAAAGCAGTATTGAATAAGAGTCCATACTGAAGATTCATGGTATAAACGACTAACTGATGATGAATGAGTACGCATTAGCACTGTGACTATCATCACCACGCTCCCAGTCCGTACTAAGCCGGCCTCACCTTGTCCCCTAAAGATGTAGGTGCGGTCGCCGCGTTGCCACTTGTTGTTTTCGAAGCCGATGAGCGTGGTGTCGATGCGCACGTTGCCGCCGCGTTTGTACACCTTATACGTATCAAAGGGGCACATGCGCGACACCAGTGGCACTGCACAAACGTTAAGCCATGTGCTCGAGTTTGTATTTACATATTATTATGAGTGATTTTCTTAATATTAGAATGAAATAAGCTTCACGAATATAAGTTAATAATGCTACTTAAAATACATAAGTAAATTAAAAATATAAGCAGTGTTAGAAAATTATTTTGTTTAATATAATATAAAGGCTATATGGCAATATGAATATTTATTGGATTATTTAAAAATACCCAATGAATAATCTGTTTTATTTAAAAATAAAAAAAAATGTTTTTTGACTGATACAGGGAGTACAGGTAGACGCTTGCCTCCAACATGCATTAACATGCAGCATGCAACCCACCGCTGACCCTCGAATCTGCCTCTCCACTACGAATCTCTATCCAAATGATTGAATATTGATTCCAGAGGATTGACAGATATCGAACACCTAAGCAAGTGTTATTTATTATTATAATTATCTAATTCCGCCAACTATTAAATTGTTTAGTTCTACGTACGTTTCATGCCAACAAGGCACATCTTCAGGAAATTGCCGACAGTCACATCCACCAGGGTAAGGAGCGTTAAAACAACCAACACAACCTCGTTAGACAGGCCGCTGTCATGCAATGGTCAAAGAGCGACAAAACATTATTAAGACAGCCACAGATCACCACCGATAGACATGCTTGTCAAATGTCACAGACTAACCATCACCAACATTACCGTAGTAGTTACAGGCAAGCGTCCAATAATGGCGATTTATAAACGTCAATTTGGTCGTTGAGCATATTATTATTATCTTTATGTTTTAAAATTTCGAAGGATTCCAAAACATTCAAACGTAACCCTTCTCACACACATGCAAGACATCGAATTTGTGATCATTATTAAGCTTATGACCGGTTTCTAATAGATGTTTAGCAAAATGGGATCTGTCTGATTTATTATTTTAAAGGCCGAAATATGTTCTTTATATCTTTTTCAAAGCAACGTCCGGTTTGTCCTATATATTGATTTACAGTCATCACAAGTTAATTTATAAATTCCAGATTTTTTATTATTGTGTAATTTATCTTTATTGTTACATAAAGTTTTCAAATTATTATTTGTTTTAAAGGCCGTATAAATATTATGTTTTTTAATAATCTTGAAATTTTCTCCGAAATTGTACCAAAATATGTCAAACTAGCTATATATTTCTTTTGATCTTTAGATTGTGTTGGATAGATACTTTCTTTATAATACTTTTTGTTTTTATTAATGAGTCCATCAATACATTTTTGCTCCGTTTCCAATGCTATACTGTAAATGGTATTTAATTCTAAAAGGAAATTATGATTATTAAGGGTATGGTGAATAACCGATGTATCATTGATTTATAAGCCGCCAATTTGTGTTGCCATGGATGACAAGAAGAAATGGGTATTGTAATATCTGTGCAGGTGGGTTTCTATATATTTTAAATTCATGTCTATTATTTTTCTGGTTAAGGTCAAATCTAAAAATTTATAGAATTGTTTGTTTCTTCCTCTAGTTTTTAAATTGAATTTTGGGTGTATGCCATTAATATAATTTTGAAACAGATCTAATTCAATTGAATTACCCAGCCAACACATAATAATATCGTCCACATATCTAAAATAATACAGGATATTATTATTGTTTACTATGTGCTTAATTTCGAATTCATCCATAAAAATTTCGGCCATTAATGGACTTAAAGGTGAACCCATAGCTAGACCTTCTTTTGTATATAAAATTGATTATTATAACGGAAATAATTTTGATTCATGCACAATTCTGTTAATTTTAAGATATCGTCCTTCTCGCCTGGATGTAGTTTTGTTTATCTAACTTATCTTTTATAATTGTTAAGCATTCTCTAAAGGGAACATTAGTAAATAAACTGTCTACGTCAAATGAGATAAATTTGCTATTGTTTGGAAGGACAATATCTTTAATTTTGTTAACCAGGTCTAAACTATTAACCAAACCATATTTTGGGTTGAATGAAATTTTTTTTTTTATTATATCATTTATGTATTTAGCTAATCTATA
>BGZK01003310.1:0-27741 GCA_005406025.1 Eumeta japonica
ATTAAAATAAATGCGGCGGGGCCGAAATGAAATACAATCGGTTATTTTTAAGTCAATATCAAATTAAAATGTGAAACAGAAAATAATCTAAATAATTAAGGGATTTCATATTTATAAAATACATTTTTCGCATGACAGATATCATTTCTGTTTTGTAGACAAGCCATCTACAATATTTCACATCCGTATGTAAAAAAAAATGAGAAACTCAGTTTTTTACTATGAAATGATAAGCCAGACAAATAGCGTATCCCATCTGTTCGACATTGCTTCCTGAGCAGTATTTTCAAAAACTTTCATATACAACATTATATAAACAAACAACGGAATTAAATATTTCCTTCACGTTGATATGCCCAAACGTACCTATGTAACCGTAAACGAATAGCAAAAAACAAAGAGGTAATAGAAATATAACAACAACAATAAGAGACATTAAACAAAAAGTAAATAAGTACTAAATTCTATTCAATAATTACACATATTTTAATTTTGGCGGGTTACCTTTGAGTTCCCAAGCCTTCATTTATCAATTATCGATGTGAAATTATCAAAATTTTACAAAATCAAAAATAGCTAACCACATTTTTATAGTGATATAATCATCGAAGGGAATATTCTACTATTGACGTATAAAATATGAAATCAGATTTTTCATGGCACTGGAAGAATGTCTGCACTGTTACGCATTATTATTTTAAAAAAGACATTGAATAAATACACAATAGTGGATCAAATATAATTTATTAATTAGAGAATTTTCATTAAAAATATACATTTTCAACGTATAGTAAAATTTCATTTAGCATATAAAAATATTTGTCTCACTATTAGCTCCAAAACAACACCCTAGACTGAAAATACTTATATAAACAGAAGTCTATTATTAAATACAACACCACTTTTGTATTATAATTGAAATATTTTAGTATTAAACATAACCAACTTTGTCAAGCGTTGATGATATATGCAAGAAAATACAATATATTCCCGAATCAAATCAATCAAAATATCTTTATTTCGTAAGTAATAAAATTACACTTGAAATACGTAATTTCGTTAACGTCAACTGGTTTCGACATTAAAATTACCACCCATTCAAATGTTGATTCTTCATGAGAAGAATGGGCAAGAAACTCAAGGTTTGATTTTTTTTACTCATCTATACAAAATGTTGAATAATTAATAATTCATTACAACTCTTAGAAATAATATGAAGCAACCTGATAGCCGAGCAGTTCAATACCATGGATTTTTTTCATTAACATATTCAGACACATTTTAACGAAACGAAAATTTGGCAAATTTTGAATTTCAGCTGGGATCTTATTATAAAAGCGCAAACATTTCCCTTTAAACGGTTTATTAACTTTGCTTAGACGAGTTTTATAAGCAGCAAGATTACACTTTGATCATTTGCTTTAGCGACGATGCGAAGACGTCGCAATGAAACCTGCATATTATAAATTGAGCAAAATCTTAAAGGAAATACGAAGACCGTATTACCAACACGTGAGCCCATCAGCATGACAACCCCAAAACGTAAATGCTTATCCAAAAATTAGAGCTTGATACGATCAGATTCCTACCGAAAGACCAGACATGTTATGGATTGCACAAGACAAATACTGATTAATGACTACATGATCGCAGTTCTCTAAAAGTACTACTCATATTAATGTTAATGGCTGCATTGAATGGGCTATTAGTTTATGAAATTTCAAATGACGCGTTAAAACTGTTGTCACGTTAATAGTACTACGAAATCATTAGGTAATTGTGCTAATGCAGACAAAATGAAGGTAGGGTTGCATGTGCTAGAGTAAAACACAAGTGTGATTACATTATTTTTTGTTCTTTTACCGCTTGAAATTTTAATAACTAAATGACAATCTCGACGTGCATCACGTGACGCCATATCGACTGTGGCTCTATCAAAATGTTGAAATATTTGCATACCAAAGCCTACAAGATCAGATAATCAAAAAATGAGAAGGTTACAAAACTCGTAGAGCCGATAAAAGAAAGATTCTTATGGCGTCCGCAATCTGGACAGTGCAGTTTCGGATGACCGCACACTAAGCAAATTAACAACCTGATTTTAATAACGGGCCACCAATGGTTGAGTATGGTCCAAAATCGTTCATTATAGAAAGCTAAAGGGGAAGTTTAGGCTTGTGTCCCCTAACAGTTGAAATAAAAAGCTTGAATTATTTAACGCTAAGAGATAGATGCAATATCAATGTAGTAAATAATATTGTAGTAATATTTACTAATGAAGAATATATGGATAATTTTTAAAATACTAAAATAATAGGCTCCACTGTTAGTTTTTTATAGTATAAAATTGGAGATCTAATTTTCATTAATAATATTATTTCTAATTGACAAATAAAATGACGAGCCCGGAACTAAAGTGGTTTACGTAACGTTATTAAAATTATGAAAAAAACAAGAGCAATGCATTTGACTTTGCTGTGGGTTCATAGATTTATATAAAATTATTATAATTTTATGAATTTTTATGATAGAAATCATCTATGCAGAAATGTAACATTTGCATTAATAGAATTTATATTTTTAAGTTGAAATATGCATAAAAATGGATTTTGGTAAAAATATTACATAGACCATTTTAGTTCCAAGCTCGTCGAGTAATGTAAAACAGGTAAAAAAAATAATTTTTTTTTACATTATTTTCAGTTCACCCTTAGAAAAAATATTTTTAATATACAAAACAAAAATATGGTAACAATATTATTTATACAATAAGGCTCGGTATTGAAAGTAAGACGATTACTAAGCAAAATCATAATTCTTTTAAGATTTTCCTTCATCGCCATATTTTTTCCTTTTATTTCTCTTATAGATGCAATCTAAAGTTAACATATTCTAAATTCAAAATTCCTTAAAAAGGTAATATGAACATTGTTAATCTTCGGTACAAACTTGCATTACTTATTAAAAAAATACATTATAAAAGTAACTCTATGTCTGTATTTTAGAAAATTTTCACATTGGCTTTATTAGGAACTACTGATGTAAGTAATGGCGGATTCGCATTTTTAACATAGCCAGTATCAAAATATTTTATACCATGTAAGTTAAAGGATATTTGTTATTAATACTTAAATCTAAACTGTTTCCTTAAATCCAGTTCATTTTTATGTTATATACGATATACAGTATTCACTTGTGTTGCACATACGTATCAATACAATAATTTGCGTTTAACGTATTTTGCTTCATCTCTTCTTTCTGTTATTATCTGTTCAACCTTTCTTTTGTAGGTACTGATTGTTCTGCAAAAGCAAAAGCATAAAATTAAGATTTATATAATAATATATAACATTGTATAAACTCACGCGTATTTCCCAGAAGATAAGCAGAGACTACAGATTTCCACATAGTATCATCCTAGCATCTCAATCTCTTTTGCTTCACTGACATCCATCAATATTATAATCAAGCTCGTCGGTTTCGGGTGCTTGAAATTTGACCTTTTTATTATATCACCAATATGGTCTGCATAGGATTTTCTAAGGAGATCCCAATCGAACTTTCCATCATACATATTCGGTCTAAAGCATTGTTTGTCGGTGTACTTTTATTCATCCTTTCCAGATGGTCACACCACCGCAACATATCTTTTTCTATTCTAGTCACTATATCTTCCTTCAAACCACACCGCTCGATGACATCTGTGTTCCTACATCTATTTTTCAGAGACATTTCACATATATTACGCAGAAATCTCATCTTCACCTCATTGATTCTACTTTCATTTTTCTTGTGCCATACCAAACTTTCACTATCACATATATGCGTAGAGATTAGGACCCGATAATTGATAGCCAAACGCACTTATTGTGAGACACTGTTAATATTTATAATGGCAAACAAGGCTCCATTCACTTGTCTCTATCGTATTTACCTATAACCTATAAAATAACCAACCAAGTATATAAATTATTAAAAGCCAAGGAGAAGCTACACATCTTTGTCTGATACCTCTGCGGATGACAAACCAGTCAACATCCACAAAACATTATCGTCTCTAATCATGTTTCTACACCATGCCTCGGAAACATTCTGGGGTTTTGTAACTATCTTTCAGAAAAGTTTTTGGTTTTCCCGGAAATAATCCAAGAATTTACTATCATAGCGTTCTTTTATTTCATTCTTTAGCTCATATTTTTGCATCTTTATATGTATTTTCAAGCTCTCTTTCAAACTGTCCTTTATTTGTACTTTGTGGTTGGCCTTTGCAGACAGTATATCCAAATATGCTTTCTTCTTTTCACTACTTCCTCATTTCCAAATTCCACCATTCATTATCTTTCTTATTAACGTTCTTTTATTCACTCCACATATATTATTTGCTTCATCTACTAATACAGATTTCGTTACCTTCCATAATTCGTCAAGTTCTAAACGTTCATACTATTTGATTTCACCCAGACTATCTTTTGATCGCTCTACATACTCATATTTTATATTTTGATTTTGAAGCCGCCGACTTTATTCGTTCTAGCTCCGCAGCAATTGTTTCAGTGTGTGTTACCAGTTGGCATAAAGCTTCAATTCGATAGATTACTAGAAATGGTCTGTGCTAACGTTGATGCCACGGTACACTCTTGCATCCGCAACTTTGCTTCTCAACCGATCATCCGCAGTTATAAAGTGCTTCATCATACTTTCGTCTTGTCCTCTCTGCCACGTATACGAGTGTATCCTTTTGCAAACATAGTGTTTAGTACACATGTTAATCTTTTGACACAGCAGGGAAAACAATCACCATTCTCATTCAATCTTTTATCTTCAAATTTACCTAATTGTTCATATCCATCCTGCTGTACACCTATCCAGCTATTAAAATCACCTAACATCACTATTATTTCTATAAAATTTGATTAATATGTCCTTACATGATAATATTTCAGATAGGATGAAACCAACACCCTTGTCGGCTCCGGTCAAAACTAAGCCAATAACTCTTAAATAATCTTTGTTTGATGACCTACCACTACCTTTGCTTTTATCATCCATACCTATACACAGATTCAGAATCCCGAAGCGGATTTCTCTAGTCCGTGTTCCAATGCAGGGTTCTGCAATTGCCCGTCAGAGTATATGGGCTTAGATAGGGACTATCTATTTGCTACTAAGAACCTATTAATAAAGTTCACAATTCACACACACAAGTCTAAAAATGGGCCCACACAAGACGAGTGTTAAGGCTGCTACGATTTTATATTTCCACAAGCTTACGTGATTCATAAACTTATATTTACTACCTGTTTTATACAACCAACAACGTCATCTAAGTAATTTTTAATAAAATTTGTACGAATTTTTTCTTTATTTCTCCAAATACATTTTATAAGCTAGTCAATTATTATTTGTTAACAGTAAAGCCTATTTCGCTGTGATAGTTTAACTTCATTGTATATACTACTGCCGCGAATTTTTTTCACATATCCAAAAATAACCATTTAGCTGACAGAAGGGAGACACTTGATACTAACAAAATGTAGCACTTTAAATCTTAATATTTTGTAGTAGGATCCCTGAGTAGAAAAATAGTGTTCACACCCCAACATTATTAAATGAGTTTATCCACCGACATTCCACACCATAGGATAAACGAGAAAAAATACATCCACACTACCTACTACCCCACTATACCTTGGGTGCTCTAAAAATTATCACTACAAGATTTTATTTTAACACTTTATGGGCGCGATTAACATATGTACCAGTGCTAAATTTCTAGTGCTTTCTAGACTAAAAGGTTTTGAATTGAGCCGCGAATGGACAAACTGACAGATAGACAGACAGACAGACGAACAGGCAGACGGATGAAGATGGCGAAACTATAAGGGTTCGCTGTTTATCATGGAACCTTAAAAACGAAAATGGGAGAATATTATTACAGCTTAGTAGCACTCACCTTCGACTGACATGTTAATTGAAAAGGTTTACGTAACTTTATACTTATTTGAAAAAAAAACAATTTGCTCTTTGCCTCGAACGTCATATAGTATATAAAGATAGATTGAACCGAGCCGTAAGTTGAAGGAGCTAGACTACGCTCAAAAGAAATCGGACAAGCACGAATAGTTCTCTCTGGATTCCTTACAAAGTAAGGAACTCTGTACGTAGATAATTCACCCATATACGAGTCTCGATGATTTTTTTCTGTTTTCGATACCATTGCTGGCGAAATATTGGTCTCAGAGATCCCGAAATTTTTCCTTTTATTAAAAAAAAATCGATTTTCTTAAAAAGTATTCACATATTTGAAAATATAAGGTTTTATAGCGCGAAGTTAAAAAATGTACTTAAAATTATTATCATTTTAGGGTTCCGTACCCAAAAGGGTAAAAAACGGGACCCTATTACTAAGACTCCGCTGCCGTCCGTCCGTCCATCTATGACCAGGTTGTATCTCGTGAACCGTGATAGTCAGATAGTTGAAATTTTCACAGATGATGTATTTCTGTTGCCGCTATAACAACAAATACTAAAAAAGAGAATAAAATAAATATTTAAGGGGCCTCCCGTACAACAAATGTGATTTTTTTTCTTGTTTTGGCTCGATATTGATAACGGCAACAGGTACACGCTTGAAATATTCACAGAATATTTAGTTATATAATCACTTTAAAAATAAATAAATTAATTAAAATTAAATTATTATTTAAGGGGGCTCCCATACAACATGGTTATACTGAAATACATAATGTGTTTACCAATATTGACTTAAATCCTAGCACATATTGCGCCCTCTTTAGCTAACATAATCCTTTATGGATACAATTTACAATTTCGAATTGAGCATTAGATTTAACAACAAATAAAATACCGTACCATTGTTATACATAATGGTACGGAACCCTTCGTGCGTGATTCTGACTCGCACTTGGCCGGTTTTTGGTTTATTCATATTTCTTATCTATACTTGTGCTGTGAGACCTTTCTTTCTACCAAATTTCATGATACTAGGTCAGTGGACAGTACCCTATACGTTTTGATTTACTTGCGAAGTATAAGACATAAATGGCCGTATTTTAGCCGTATTTTTTCTTTGTTGATTAACAAGCTTGATTTTCTTTCAGCTTCGAGGGACTCCAGATCTAGCTAAGTATTTGATTTTCATTTCAACTTGATACCTCCACGCGTTCCTAAGAAAGAGGGTCTTGATAGACAGACGGAAAGACGGACAGATGGACAACGAAGTTATGTAGATAAAATATAAGTGTTCTATAAAGTACGTATGTTGGTCATTGAAATAAAAAGTGTTTTGTAAAGATGTTTTTACAGACTGCATCGAGTATATAATGGTTCCTTTTCCTATAAAGATAAGGAACCTTAAAAATAAGAGATGATTTATTTTCTTTGGAAAACAATTGTTTGAAATTTCTTATTATTTATTTATTTTTGTAATATATACTAAACTTTATTTGAAAGTGAATACTTAAATTGATTTACTTTGCAACTTCAAACAATTGTGGATACTTTCGCGTTCATTTTCGAATGTAAATAATACTAATTACAAGTAAATATTCAACACTAATGTTCTCTTGTGGCTACTGAATGAATTTTAAATTTTTGTATATATATGTAAATTGTTTCTATAACTGCGTCAAACTTTATACAATAAAAAAAAACCAGCCCAGAACATATCGGACGATGCTCAGTGTACGGTTCCAAAGCCGTTACTGCAAAGAAATGCAGTACAGTTAAAAAAACTATGTTATTACACTTTTATCTGTTTTCCGCACAGAATAGATATAAGCACTTTAGTCATCTATAACTAGAGAAAAAGTAGGTATATCGATTATTACACTTAAACTAGTTTAAATTCAAGCAAAAAAGCGTATCTTCATGGCACTTACGTCCTTTTATTAAGAAGCGTTGTTTTTGCGCAGCAAACGATATAGTCGATCATGTTTAAAATAATTTTCACGAAATTTATTAGACGTTATCTTTGTACAAAAGGGAGATACAATTTCTGCTATTTTCGGAACGATTATTTCCGAAAATATTCACTTAATCAAAAAAACTGCTAATGAACCTTAAAGTATTCTTAAAAGCCCTCGAAGTGTGTACCACACGTTAGTGTTTGTTGAAAAAAAATTTTTCAGCTTCTCTTACTGTATGGAGCGCCATCCTTAGAAATATTAATTTTTGTTATTTAACTACTAAAGTAGTGGCTTATACAAGACACCTATACCATAAATTACAATGATATACATCTTGTAGTTTTTGAGTAAAGTGCCTCTGACATACGGACGGACGGGCGGCTATGATAAAAATATAATATTGCCCTTTTGGTTCGAAATTCTTAAAAACCAAAAACTTAAATGATTCGCTAATTGTTATTAGTTGTCTTTTATGAGAAGCCAAAACGTTGTTATCTAATGTTAATGTTATGGATGTTGTTCATTTTTTGGAAAGATTCTATATTTTTATTGACATGTATCACATTTTCATGCAAGTATTATAACGTTACAGTTAAACTATTTTTATAATTATTTCTACGAAATATGCTTTTACTCCACAATTAAAAATGGTGCGAACAGCCCACATCTGTAGCACGAAAATTGTGTTAATATGGACCGCATGACCCCATAACAAAATTCCATAGAACATGGGACCATGAAAAGAACTAAAATAAACTAGTCTCGCGGTGCTTTCATTAGTAAGTCCCCGAATTCCTTTTTCTACATATGTTACTGAACTAAGCCATTTCGCCAATCTTGATGTCTTCGACATGAGAATCTTAACGTAATTTAGCATCTAAATTGACACCCAAGAAATAAGATCTAAATATACAATATATACAGTATTTCATTTTGATGAAATGCGTTGGCGTCGATCAGTTCAGCATTAGAGAAGGAAAATTTCTCAAGTTTTATTTTTCTCATTGAGAAGATAATTATTAATGCTAGTAATGTTTGTTTCTGTCAAAAGTTGGTTGTTGTCTATTAACTTTAAAAGTGAGAAAATATCATCTGCAAACAGTACAATCCTATGCTTATCCTTTACAAGATATGGTAGATCATTAATATAAATTAGGAATAGAAATGGTCCAAGAACTGAATCCTGTGGCATATCCATACATTAATAGCTTCAAGATTACTTACTTTCAAATCATAAAAAAATAGTTTCTTACAATATTAAGTAGCGACAGTCAACAGTACATAATTGTTGTATTTCAGATGTTTTTTGTGGCTTTCAATTATAATTTTTTTTAACTTTCTGATATGAATATTGATAAATTTTCATAAATACGGAAGTTACTGTTTTCAAACCGATTTTCTAAAATGGAGTTTTAATTAGATCTTTACGTTTTAGGACCCTACGGTTCTATTTTGATAATTTTCCGAGTGATGTCTGTATATATGTGTGTATGTGAACCTCTCATAACTGTTGGACAGTTTAATCCAAGATCAAAACTCAGTATACGACATTCGAAAGTGCTCTACTTAACTTAGATTTCCTGAAAATTTAAACTGATTCCGCCAGGTAGACTACGAGAAAAATAAAATTTTCAGAGAAAGGCTTTTTAAAACAACTTTTAAAATACTCCACCAGTCGACACAAAAATCTAAAGTCTTATTGGTCTTTTTCCTTAGAAGAGCTGGCTTATTTTGATGCATAAACTTTGGATGCAGTTTATATTGATTGCTGTTTCTTTTTTCAAACAAAAAACAACGTGCGCTAGATACTGCACCAAAATCGATTTATTCATTCGAGAGTTATTGTTAAAGAAATATTCTAAAAAAATATTTTTTCAAAATAACGTGATGAATTGATGTTTGGTACTCATTCATATTTTTCTGCTTACGAAATAACGTCGAATTCAGTAAAGTACATTAAAATAAAAAAACGTGTTAGAAAGATTTCTTAGTTGAAAAAAAAAATAGGGTGTTTTTACATACATTTGGGCTTTAGAACTCGAAACCCAAAACGTTTTATACCAATACTTTTGCACCTGGAAAGCTCGAAAAAGATTTACTTTAAAAATTTTAGGGATAACCTGAAGGGTCATACGTCTTTCAGATTTTTTCTTCCCGCTCTAGGAGCAAGACTTTGGAACTGAACGCTAAACGTGTTTTTCGATACACAGAGCAAGTAATTTACTGAAGTAAACTCATTGTGTGTAGATAGTATGGGATCAAACCCGTAATGTTCCATTCCAAAAATAACCCGCTTACCACCGCTTACTGGAAATCTAATATATATATATAAATGTTCTAATATGGAAATCTAATATTATATGTCTATACATAGTCATTACGTATAGTTTTTTTAATAATGATCAAATTATAAAATGCATGAAACCGCACACTCATAATTTTAAATTATAATATCACATAAGGCATATCTGGACACTAAAACAGTGAAAAATTTTAATATGTACGAGTGAAAGATATCCTTTCACTCGTACATGATAAAAATATTATATTAAAAAGGAAATTTCACAAAAAAATACTACAAAACAAAAAATAATATTAAGTCTTCAAAATTAAACAAACTATTCACCCAAACTGCACCGACTTTTGTTTGGTAGTTTTTCTGAAGCAGATTTTGAATAAAACTATTAAATTTAATTCATTGTTTGAAAAATAAAATGACCGTTGTAAATATGAAACTCTCCACCCTGTTAACGTGAACAGTCATATAACTCGTGTAGTCATATAACTATAACTAATAACGAAATTACATTTGCCAGTAGAATACTATCTCATTAGTACAAAAAATAGTAAATAAAAAAGTAAATGCAATATTTTTTCTTTAGAGTTTACATTAATTTCAAAAGTGATAACCACTCAAATATTTTGGCTTCAAAAATATAATCATATATTTCCTTTTCTTCCCAGGAAGCAAACGAGCTAGTACTAAAAAAACGACACAAGATAAAACTGATGTAACTGAACACACCACAAAGGATACGGAAATTACAAGCAGTGTAGTCGCATTCAAAACAACTGAAGAATGCAATATTTTGAAATTGGAGAATGTAGAAGACGTTCAAAGCAGAAAGACAGTTGGGGATATACCTTGGCGCAAAAAAAGAATTGAAACTAAGCGAGAGGACATCCAAACACTTGAAGTGAAAACTTGGCGAAAAGATCGCCCAACAGAAATTAAACAACAAACAGATGAATCCATTTTCCTTCAAGTAAACAGAGACGAAGAAACAATTATATCTGGAACAAGTGATATATCATGGAGGAAGCAAAAAGTTCACACAGAAACGGACAAATCTAAAACTGAAAAGTTAGAAAGTGATGTTTTACACGATACGATACAACAAACTAATTTCCTAAACGAAGAACGACAACAAAATAAAAAGCCTTTGAAAGAAAAAACAGAAAGCATACCGTGGACTCAAGAATCAATAAAACTTAGACCAACAAAAATAGAAAAAGGAGCTATACCAAAAGAAAAATTGGAAGATGTTACATTAATTACATTTAACAAAGAATCAATACCAAAAACAGAAACGTTTTTAATAGAAGAATCACTTACAAGAGAAGAAGACACAGTGATTTTGAAAATCAAACCGCAAGATTATATTCCGGAGAATAACGTCTTTGATGGAAAAAAAGAAAAAGATATGAAAAATGCAGTTTCAATTAAAAAAGAAGGATTAGTAAAAGAAGTAGAAGACTTAGTAGAAGAACAGCAGTGGCCAACTTGGAGAAGGAAACCAAAGTTAGAGAAAGAAGAAGTAAAGGTTTCAGAAAAAATAGCCATTCAGCCACAAGAAGAAAAACAACCCGAGGAAGTCAAATTAAAGCCAGGTTGGAAGCCAAAGCCTAAAGAAAAACCTGAACAAAACAAGTGGCCTACAGAAAGAAGAAAGCATGAAGAAGAAGAAATGAAAGAAGAAATAATACTTAAGCCGGCCCCAAAGTCAAAGAAGCCAGAAGAAGAGGAACAGCCTGAGGAAGTCTCATTAAAGCCCGTACCGAAGACGAAGCCTGAAGAAGAGATGCCCGAGGAAAAGAAGTGGCCGACCGGAAGAAGAAAGCAAGTCGAAGAAGAAAAGAAAGAGGAAGTCGTACTTAAGCCGATCTCAAAACCAAAGAAGCCGGAAGAAGAGGAACAGCCTGAGGAAGTCTCATTAAAACCTGTACCGAAGACGAAGCCAGAAGAAAAAATGCCCGAGGAAAAGAAGTGGCCAACCGGAAGACGAAAGCGAGTTGAAGAAGAAAAGAAAGAGGAAGTGGTGCTTAAGCCCATCCCGAAACCAAAGAAGCCAGAAGAGGAAGAACAGCCCGAAGAAGTTTCATTAAAACACGTACCGAAGACGAAGCCAGAAGAAGAGATGCCCGAGGAAAAGAAGTGGCCGACCGGAAGAAGGAAACGAGTCGAAGAAGAAAGAAAAGAGGAAGTGGTGCTTAAGCCCATCCCGAAACCAAAGAAGCCAGAAGAGGAACAGCCTGAGGAAGTCTCATTAAAGCCCGTACCTAAGACTAAACCAGAAGAAGAGATGCCCGAGGAAAAGAAGTGGCCGACCGGAAGAAGAAAGAGAGTTGAAGAAGAAAAGAAAGAGGAAGTGGTGCTTAAGCCGATCCCAAAACCAAAGAAGCCAGAAGAGGAGGAACAGCCTGAAGAAGTTTCATTAAAACCCGTACCGAAGACGAAGCCAGAAGAAGAGATACCCGAGGAAAAGAAGTGGCCGACCGGAAGAAGGAAGCGAGTCGAGGAAGAAAAGAAAGAAGAAGTGGTGCTCAAGCCGATCCCGAAATCAAAGAAGCCGGAAGAGGAGGAACAGCCTGAAGAAGTTTCATTAAAACCCGTACCGAAGACGAAGCCAGAAGAAGAGATGCCCGAAGAAAAGAAGTGGCCGACCGGAAGAAGGAAACGAGTCGAAGAAGAAAAGAAAGAGGAAGTGGTGCTTAAGCCCATCCCGAAACCAAAGAAGCCAGAAGAGGAGGAACAGCCTGAGGAAGTCTCATTAAAGCCCGTACCTAAGACTAAACCAGAAGAAGAGATGCCCGAGGAAAAGAAGTGGCCGACCGGAAGAAGAAAGAGAGTCGAAGAAGAAAAGAAAGAGGAAGTCGTACTTAAGCCGATCCCAAAACCAAAGGAGCCAGAAGAGAAAGAACAGCCTGAAGAAATCTCATTAAAACCTGTACCCAAGACTAAGCCAGAAGAAGAGATGCCCGAGGAAAAAAAATGGCCAACCGGAAGAAGGAAGCGAGTCGAGGAAGAAAAGAAAGAAGAAGTGGTGCTCAAGCCGATCCCGAAATCAAAGAAGCCGGAAGAGGAGGAACAGCCTGAAGAAGTTTCATTAAAACCCGTACCGAAGACGAAGCCAGAAGAAGAAATGCCCGAGGAAAAGAAGTGGCCGACCGGAAGAAGGAAGCGACTCGAAGAAGAAAAGAAAGAGGAAGTTGTACTTAAGCCGATCCCGAAACAAAAGAAGCCAGAAGAGGAGGAACAGCCTGAAGAAATCTCATTAAAGCCTGTACCTAAGACTAAGCCAGAAGAAGAGATGCCCGAGGAAAAGAAGTGGCCGACCGGAAGAAGGAAGCGAGTCGAAGAAGAAAAGAAAGAGGAAATGGTCCTTAAGCCCATCCCGAAACCAAAGAAGCCAGAAGAGGAGGAACAGCCTGAAGAAGTTTCATTAAAACCCGTACCGAAGACGAAACCAGAAGATGAGATGCCCGAAGAAAAGAAGTGGCCGACCGGAAGAAGGAAGCGAGTTGAAGAAGAAAAGAAAGAGGAAGTCGTACTTAAACCGATCCCGAAACCAAAGAAGCCAGAAGAGGAGGAACAGCCTGAAGAAGTTTCATTAAAACCCGTACCGAAGACGAAGCCAGAAGAAGAAATGCCCGAGGAAAAGAAGTGGCCGACCGGAAGAAGGAAACGAGTCGAAGAAGAAAAGAAAGAGGAAGTGGTGCTTAAACCGATCCCGAAACCAAAGAAGCCAGAAGAGAAAGAACAGCCAGAAGAGAAAGAACAGCCTGAAGAAGTTTCATTAAAACCCGTACCGAAGACGAAGCCAGAAGAAGAGATGCCCGAAGAAAAGAAGTGGCCGACCGGAAGAAGAAAGCGAGTTGAAGAAGAAAAGAAAGAGGAAGTCGTACTTAAACCGATCCCGAAACCAAAGAAGTCAGAAGAGGAGGAACAGCCTGAAGAAGTCTCATTAAAGCCCGTGCCGAAGACGAAGCCAGAAGAAGAGTTGCCTGAGGAAAAGAAGTGGCCCACCGGAAGAAGAAAACGAGTTGAAGAAGAAAAGAAAGAGGAAGTCGTACTTAAGCCGATTCCAAAACCAAAGAAGCCAGAAGAGGAGGAACAGCCTGAAGAAGTCTCATTAAAGCCCGTGCCGAAGACGAAGCCAGAAGAAGAGTTGCCCGAGGAAAAGAAGTGGCCCACCGGAAGAAGAAAACGAGTTGAAGAAGAAAAGAAAGAGGAAGTCGTACTTAAGCCGATCCCAAAACCAAAGAAGCCTGAAGAGGAGGAACAGCCTGAGGAAGTCTCATTAAAGCCTGTACCTAAGACTAAACCAGAAGAAGTGATGCCCGAGGAAAAGAAATGGCCGACCGGGAGAAGAAAGAGAATTGAAGAAGAAAAGAAAGAGGAAGTGGTGCTTAAGCCGATCCCAAAACCAAAGAAGCCAGAAGAGGAGGAACAGCCTGAGGAAGTCTCATTAAAGCCCGTACCTAAGACTAAACCAGAAGAAGAGATGCCCGAGGAAAAGAAGTGGCCGACCGGAAGAAGAAAGAAAGTTGAAGAAGAAAAGAAAGAGGAAGTGGTGCTTAAGCCCATCCCGAAACCAAAGAAGCCAGAAGAGGAGGAACAGCCTGAGGAAGTCTCATTAAAGCCCGTACCTAAGACTAAACCAGAAGAAGAGATGCCCGAGGAAAAGAAGTGGCCGACCGGAAGAAGAAAGAGAGTTGAAGAAGAAAAGAAAGAGGAAGTGGTGCTTAAGCCCATCCTGAAACCAAAGAAGCCAGAAGAGGAGGAACAGCCTGAGGAAGTCTCATTAAAGCCTGTACCTAAGACTAAACCAGAAGAAGAGATGCCCGAGGAAAAGAAGTGGCCGACCGGAAGAAGAAAGAGAGTTGAAGAAGAAAAGAAAGAGGAAGTGGTGCTTAAGCCCATCCCGAAACCAAAGAAGCCAGAAGAGGAGGAACAGCCTGAGGAAGTCTCATTAAAGCCCGTACCTAAGACTAAACCAGAAGAAGAGATGCCTGAGGAAAAGAAGGGCTGACCGGAAGAAGAAAGAGAGTTGAAGAAGAAAAGAAAAGAGGAAGTGGTGCTTGCCGATCCCAAACCAAAGAAGCCAGAAGAGGAGGAACAGCCTGGAAGAAGTTTCACTAAAACCCGTACCGAAGACGAAGCCAGAAGAAGAGATGCCCGAAGAAAAGAAGTGGCCGACCGGCAGAAGAAAGCGAGTCGAAGAAGAAAAGAAAGAAGAAGTGGTGCTTAAGCCGATCCCAAAACCTAAAAAGCCAGAAGAAGAGGAACAGCCTGAGGAAGTCTCATTAAAGCCCGTACCTAAGACTAAACCAGAAGAAGAGATGCCCGAGGAAAAGAAGTGGCCGACCGGAAGACGAAAGAGAGTTGAAGAAGAAAAGAAAGAGGAAGTGGTGCTTAAGCCCATCCCGAAACCAAAAAAGCCAGAAGAGGAGGAACAGCCTGAGGAAGTCTCATTAAAGCCCGTACCTAAGACTAAACCAGAAGAAGAGATGCCCGAGGAAAAGAAGTGGCCGACCGGAAGAAGAAAGAGAGTTGAAGAAGAAAAGAAAGAGGAAGTGGTGCTTAAGCCGATCCCAAAACCAAAGAAGCCAGAAGAGGAGGAACAGCCTGAAGAAGTTTCATTAAAACCCGTACCGAAGACGAAGCCAGAAGAAGAGATGCCCGAAGAAAAGAAGTGGCCGACCGGAAGAAGAAAGCGAGTCGAAGAAGAAAAGAAAGAAGAAGTGGTGCTTAAGCCGATCCCAAAACCTAAAAAGCCAGAAGAAGAGGAACAGCCTGAGGAAGTCTCATTAAAGCCCGTACGTAAGTCTAAACCAGAAGAAGAGATACCTGAGGAAAATAAATGGCCTACCGGAAGAAGGAAACAAATTGAAGAAGAAAAGAAAGAGGAGGTCGTACTTAAACCGATACCAAAACCACTGAAGCCTGAGGAGGAAGAACAGCCTGAGGAAGTCTCATTAAAGCCCATACCGAGGCCAAAGCTAAAGTCAGAAGAAGAGATGCCTGAGGAAAAGAAATGGCCTACCGGAAGAAGGAAACAAATTATAGAAGAAAAGAAAGAGGAAGTCGTCCTTAAACCGATACCAAGACCAATGAAGCCTGAGGAGGAGGAACAGCCTGAGGAAGTCTCATTAAAGCCCATACCGAAGCCGAAGCCAAAGCCAGAAGAAGAGATGCCTGAGGAAAAGAAATGGCCTACCGGAAGAAGGAAACAAATTGTAGAAGAAAAGAAAGAGGAAGTCGTCCTTAAACCGATATCAAAACCAATGAAGCCTGAAGAGGAGGAACAGCCTGAGGAAGTCTCATTAAAGCCCATACCGAAGCTAAAGCCAAAGCCAGAAGAAGAGATGCCCGAGGAAAAGAAGTGGCCGACCGGAAGAAGGAAGCGAGTTGAAGAAGAAAAGAAAGAGGAAGTGGTGCTTAAGCCGATCCCGAAACCAAAAAAGCCAGAAGAGGAGGAACAACCTGAAGAAATCTCATTAAAGCCCGTACCGAAGACGAAGCCAGAAGAAGAGATTCCCGAGGAAAAGAAGTGGCCGACCGGAAGAAGGAAGCGAGTTGAAGAAGAAAAGAAAGAGGAAGTCGTACTTAAACCGATCCCAAAACCAAAGGAGCCAGAAAAGAAAGAACAGCCTGAGGAAGTTACATTAAAGCCTGTAATGAAGCCAAAGCCAGAAGAAGAAAAACCCGAAGAAAAGAAGCAGCTAACAGAACAAAAACAACTAGTTGAACAAGAGCAGATACAAAAGAAGACTATTGTAAAAGAAACAATAAAAGAAGAAACAACAGAGGAAAGAATTATTCATCAACCTGCAGTGAAAAAAATTGAAGATACGGAACTGTCAGACGAAGAAACTAAGGAAGAGCAAATGATCGAGACTGTGGTAAAACGCACTAAAAAGAAAACTCAGAAAAAGTCAAAAAAAGGTGAGTTATATTTGGGCATGTAAAATTATCCATTAAACACATTAATGTCGACAGAAAAATGTGATTTTTATAGTTCCGATGTGGAGGAGGATTGCGTAATTATGGGATAGCTAACAGTAATACGAATAGTTTTCAGCTACGAATGTAATAGTAATATTAAAAAATTATGTAATACTAATTCAAATTGCGTTCATGTATAATGTCTGCGAGATTATAAAATGAATATTGAATTGTATATCTCGATTTTAATATTGCAATCAAAATAAAATGATAAGACTATTAGTAGAAGAATGTTAGCAGATTGTATTTTTAGTTAGAAAAAGTGAGATATCAAAATTTTTTCAATCTAATTATCTTCTTATCTAACTAATAACTAAATCACCATATTAGAAATTAAGAAGATAGAGGATAATCAATGCATCAATATTTTACATTACAGTTTGTGTTTAAAAGTATTGTAAGAAGACATTAGGTAATTACAGTTTTCATTTTTGTCTAATAATGAGCATATGCTGTAGATTGTCCTATCAATGCCTAAATCAGTTATGTGGTTTGATATTGAAAGAAATTAAGTACATTTAATACATCTTTTCTTATAACATAAAGAAGCAATTTAGATCTTTAAATATAGCAGATGCATGGATAACTACTGTAAAAATACATGAAAGCTATTTGTAATTACGAACATTTTCCCCATTTCATTTTACATACATCATTTATGTACAATTTAATAAATGTCATAATGAGCGATTATCATTTTTTACATTTAGTTTATGTAACATATAATGTGAGCGTGTAATATTATAGATGGTACGATGAAATTATTCCAAGTAGACATGTGTAAATATTTTCATATCACACGTAATTAATGTCAATAAAATAAAAGGTAGAAATAAAATATAGCAACTTTATAACTATCTCATAAAATAAGAATACAATTTGGAAAATGAAAATTAAAAGAAAAAATCGCTGCAAGTAGAAAAATTATGATAAAACATAATATAAGAGTTAGCTCAGAAAAACATAATGATAAGGTGACATTTAAATCTTGTACGTAATTTAGTCTAATATATTAAAGAGGAATGAATGAGATGCTTTTATATTACATGAGGTTTCGAGTAAAACTTTGGAAACGTGCTTTTATATGTTTGTGTTTTACGTTTATTTTTTATATATTCAACAAACATTACGAACATTTTGAAAAATTCGTAACATACACAAAGCGGTATTACGTATTCCTTATATTCCGGAACAATGACCATGTTACTAGAACACACAATAGCTTATGTAAAAGAAACATCACCCATATATTATAAATAATAATCACTACAAGAAATAAAGCATTTAGTTTCTTAGAATCCAAGTTAATAGCTTTATAGTATTCTTTTAATTTTACTATTAAATTGAAATGTTGCATGTACTTTGATTCCTTTGAATCGTTTACTTTATAAGCAATAATGCACTAACCTCCTCAAGTACTCATAATAAGATTTTTTAACACCATTTATTTACAGATAATTATTTAACACAAGTGATGCCGATAATTACAGAACCTCTGAAAGCCTTAAATATTTTCGAAAAATCGGATTTCCAATTAACAGTATGCTTTAAAGCAGAAAAAGAGTTTGAAGTAAAATGGTATCGAAATAATCAAGTTATAGTTCCAGACGAAAATTTCACAATTATAATACAAAATGATAAATCTGTATTAAAAGTTAAGGATGCAGATAAAAAAAAAATAGGAAAATATGAATTCACAGTTGAAAGTAATGGAAAAATTGTTAAATCAGCAAGCACAATAAAACTTATCAAAACTGTGAAGAAGAAATTATTGCACCACCTATATTCATTAAAACACTTCACCCGTCTCAAGCACGAGCGGGCGATACAGTTATATTAGAAGTATGTGTGATGTCTAGTCCAACAGCTTCATTTCAATGGTTTATTGGTACAAAAAGCATATCTATGCATCTAGAAGAAACTCAGACGAAAACAATAATTATCACATGTAAACAAAATACCTCTACGCTATGCATAGATAATTTCGATTCTGAAAGCGCAAACGTCATCACATGCAGAGCTGAGAATGTTGCGGGTTCAGTATCTTGTTCTGCATCTTTAACTCTAGAAGAGGGGAAAAACAAACGGGAAGGATTCGAACCTACTTTTATTGAATCTTTGAAACCAATAACAGTAATGGATGGTGAACCAATATCTCTAAAATGTGTGCTTATTGGAGAACCGTTTCCGAAAGTGCATTGGACTTTTAATTCTAAACCAATTCAAAAGGCTAAAGATACTGAGATAATACGACAACAATCTGGTTTCTGCGAATTAACAATAAAAGAAGCTTTCCCGGAAATGGCAGGCAAATATAGCTGCATTGCAATCAACGAGTTTGGATGTTCAAGCAGCGAAAGCGTAGTTACGATAGAAGGTAGCGGTGTCTTGCCATCAACCCGGCATTCTAGCATTATATTGTTGCATGATTTAATATCTGCACGGCATTTCGAACAAGTATTTTATATGCTTCATAAAGCTACCTAACATCACTCTTTAGAATTTTTCCATGCATCTGCGTACGATAAGATTAGATGTACGTACTACAAAGTGATTGAAAACTGGTAGATAGGAAAGAAAATCTCATGACAGAAAATACAATAACGTATTTAACAGTAGTTTATTTTAAATGCGAAATCGTGAAAATTGTTTTTTTTTTGTGTTTGAGCTTAATAACGTAACAGTATATACATTAATTACCTATACCACTTAATTAAAGTATACATTATTGAAACATTGAATAATAAAACTATGATTGACAACAAAATAAGGATAGAACCACTTGTAGATATACTGATTAAATATTGATAGCCATATTAAAGTTCATTTAGCGTAGGAAAATTTGTTATCGGTCTGAAATAATAACTTCAAACATCATACTTTTGTTATTTATATCATGCACAATTCCGAAAATAAAGACAAAAAATAGACATAAAAGGATTTAGCGATATGAAAAATCTTGACCAAATACAAAGTTGCCATGAATTACTAAAATTATCGCTATTAATAAAATTTATGTCTATAAAATTAGCGACATACTAAAAGAGTAAAATTATAATTAGTATTTGTTATTACTATTACCCTTTACTTTTTATTACTTATATTAAATGAATTACTAATGAGTTTACACTAGCACATTATTGGTGGATGCAGATTATTTGCATGCTTACAGAGTTTAAAAATAGTGCAACATCTTTCAGCACAAATTTTAGTTGTGGCACAAAATTATGATAAAGCAATTGATTTAGGTCACTTTACACTTCATTAACGCACGATGGCATCGGTTTGCATAAGTGCTATAAGAATATTATAAATAAACATAACAATAATTGGATACGACTTTCATATTATATATAAATAAGTTGTAATCAATTCTGATCGACAAGAATCTGATATGGATGTTTTCATCTTTCAGCATACGAGTATGTAGCTTCCGAAGAAGAAATACCCAGCGATGAGGTAATACTACAATTTATGTATAGTATGCTTTGTTTTCGGTTTTATAATGCAAGTTTGACAAATAGCTGTCGTCGCTGAGCGTTGGACCTTTTACCATCTTTTGCATCATAGCTAAAACTTCTGCTCATAGCACGTCAGACTGATTTACGTTTTATACTTATTCCTAATCTTCGTCGCAGTCGTATACCTTAATCATTATAGTATCAATTTATTAACAAATTTTCATGGTTGATTATTACAAAGACGATTTAACTATTACTAATTGTTCGACATGATGTAACAGTTAAAAATGGCTGATAGGCTATTTACTGAAGGAAATAAATTGATTAACTATCAAAAACTAAGAAAAACGTAGCCTCCTCGATTCGTGGATCATACTTTATTTCTGCTCATACATTTAGAGTTGCGTTACACGTCCCACTTAACGGTTGTTTGGGCTAAAACTCCTTAAAAACGTGGAACGCATATGTTATTTTAAAAATGACTTTTTGTTAACTGTATTTTAAAAGGAAATAGTGCAAGAAGCTTTTAAGACTCATCTAAATATAAAAGAAAATATCTCAATTTCAAAAACTGTAATTTCTTTTATTTGTTAATTTTAATCATGAAATATAAAAAAAAAGAAATTTGATTGCCAACATATAGCCTACCAGCTCGGGTTTACCTCAGTAATTTTCCATAAAACCAGTTTATGAAATATGTATCTATTCTTTTGTTACATAAATAGAAAACAAGTGATTTAGAAGAGTTCGCGCCTCGCATCGTCAAAACCTTACCAACTGTCATATCAACAACGGAAGGAGAATTAACAAGGTAACCAAATACCATTTAAAAGCAAAATCTACATAACTTTTTATTGTCATTTACGAATGAAATCGAAAAAAATGTATTCACGGTGGAAAACTACAGAAGCTGTACTGTTTAAATCTTATTTTGATGTACAAATGATTGCACCATAAGAATGAAGTTTGACACGTTTTACATGTGGAAATGAATGCACTTTTGAAACAATCCGTATTAAATAATAATGAATAATATTGTAATTGCAATCAGCATGGTATATAATACAAGTCGAGGAGGTGACCATTTTTAAAATAATATAATGCATCGAATAGATGTATAAAATGATCGAATATAATGCATTGAATAACAGCGGTTTAGTGGTTAATTTTTAACCCAAATTGATATACATTCCATTATATTCATGATGTTTATGTAAATTAATTTCATAGTTTGTGACATCCGCAATTTCGTTGACACGTTGCGTCACTGGGTTTCTCTTGCGCTGCCGACATTATATGTACCGGTAAAAATGCCTAGATTGGGATTAGAATATTTTTTTAGAAATTCAATTATTATTAAAAACGGAAACACCTTTCAATAAAAAAAATAACTATACGTTGCTGAGAATATCAAGAAACTAATGGGAACTGTATACAGACAAATACGTAATGGCAATATTCAATATTGTCCGTTAAATTTTATATTCAATATTCCAATAATAAAATTAAGTAAATAATTTTAATAATAGAAAAATTGTTTGAACTTTGTTTATAAATTTCATTTCATATCTTTAATAACAATAAATAAAAAATACTAGTATTAATTCTATCCAAACATAATACAATTAATTCACACACACTTTCACCTATACCAGATTGGAGGCCAAAGCTATTGGTGTACCCAAACCGAAGATAAAATGGTACAAGCACGGTCTCGAAATAAAACAATCGTCGGAATATCAAATAGAAGAAATGGAGGATGGGACCTCGATCTTAATAATACCAGAAGTATATCAAGATGATTCGGGAGAGATCAAGTTTGAAGCGTATAACCCACTCGGTGTTACTGCAACCGTTGCAGCATTGTCAGTTGAAAGTGAGTTTACCACAACTTGAAATTATAAAATTATAAATCAATACATAATCGGATCACATTATTTTTATTTTGTATTTATTTTTTCAGGTGATTGGACTGACGCTTTTTAACATGTCATTCTAAGCCTTGTTCCTCGCCTTTAACACCCCACTTTAACCAAAATACACATTTCAAATAACGCACAACAGAACAAAAATTTTATAAACTGTTCATAATGAAGCACACTGTTATACTTAAACAGTAGATAAGAGACATAATAATTTAAAGTTGAGTAATGAATTTTTTTTTCAGGCATTATTGGAACAAAAGAATATCGAAAACCGGAATGGGTTACACACATGGAAGAGTTACAAGCTGCTTTACGATGTATGTAAAAAATACGCTTGTGGTAATTCAGCATATTAGTGTTAATTTGTGTATCAGTTAGAGAATTTTGAAAATATCATCGAATTTCTCTTTATTTTCTATCAGATGTTGAAATTTCATTTTAATTTTTGCAACGTGTCTATGTGTTTGTGTGTTCACACGCGTACGAGTGCATGCGCGTGTGTACGTACATGAAAATAAGTGTGTGCATATATGTACGAGGGTGTGCGCGCGTGGCTGAGTATGTGTGCATGTATGTGCGCGTATTTGATATGTGGGCGGGCCTGTATGTACGTATGTGGATACAAACTTCTAATTACATCTATACTATTTAATCATTAAATTTGCCTGCAATGACCATCATAACTGGTACAGTACGCTAATAAAATTGTTCCTGAAAAAATCTGTAATTCTATCCCTAGTGTACTACAACTAATAATTTACAATTGTGAAAATTCTTGCTTTTAATAGTGTTACTAATTATAATTAAATCATAACTAAAAGATTCTTCCGGCAATAAAAATGAAACGAATAAAAAAAAGGAACTTATGGCGTTTTTTATAAACAAATATGTTTACGAATATGCATTCATAAGCTTATTTAACATTTACAGCAACACAAGCTATACCAACTTTTGTCAAAGAAATTATGGGCGAACGTGTTCATGAAGAAGAAACTGTAGTATTCGAAGCCATATACAGTGGAAATCCAGTTCCAGGTACGCCTAAATTTTCTATACTAATACATAAAGTGAAAAAATCAAATGACTGACTGACTCGTTAATGCAGGTTAAAACTATTGAAATAAACACGGTATATAAGAGGCCCCTTTTATAACCTAGAGGCACAATAAGCGTTTAATGGAAATTATTTGCGTAATTGAATAATCGAGTTACGAAAGTTTACATAGATGGTAAAAGTTGAAATTAGCGTTTTACATTTTTAAGAATTTTCGAAAGTTAGTTAATTTTCTTTATTGAGATAATCTAAATATATAAGAAAACCTAAAAACTGTTATTCCGACTTTTGATTACAATGGAGTACTAACACATTTTAGCATTTTACAAAAATCATTCATTAAGAGAGTAAAATCTAATATATATTGTTTGTAATTTTTGAAGGATTTGTAAGTTGGACACATAAAAAATCATATTCCGATACCCAGTTAAATATCGCTATGAAACTTTAAGTTCGAGAATATTTATGTAAACAAAGCAACGGCACGTCAACGAAAAGAAAATGTTGACATTTCAGATATAACAAACATTTTCACATTTATTTGTTATTATTCTAAGAGTTTCTTTCACCATCTCCTTTTAAACTGACTTTTAAGAAGAAGTCCCTTTGAAACAGGCTTTTACAGTCACTTTTAAAATAAAATTTATGTTCTTTTAACAGGTTTTAGCTCGAACACCATTAAAAAGAGGACGCAGAACGCAGATTAATTTTAAAAGTGACTTTTTGTTATGATGAATGGGGGAAGAGGCTCTTAGTGTTATTTAATATTCTAGATAACTAGAATAATAACGTCTCATATAATTCCATAACATCAAATTATTATGTGAATTATATCAAATAATATATTAATTAATTCTACCAAGACCAACTTTAAGTATTGTTCTTTTGATGATTATACAGAACAGAATCGATCATGCAACTTTCCGCAAATATTCATTATCTCTTCCCTTTTTTGAACAACAAAAATATATCATTTAATATATGGTTATAAAGAATGAAAAATAATGAAGACAAAACCCTACATACTAAATGCTTGACCAACCTAAAGCGCAAGCGCCGCGCGTCGCTGCCGCCGCCCCACGACCGGTGGCGGCGTCTAGTCGTTTACCTACAAATGAGACTTAATATTGTCAGTAATGTAAAGGTAGCCAATGATTTTATTGTATTAGTCTCTGATTTTCCATATGTTCCATTCACCTCTAAACGAACAGGGCAAACTAAGGTAAATTACCACGTAAACGACACACACCACGCAAAATTACTTACTGACTCGTAGGTTGTTGACTGACAAGATAAATTTCCAAGATAAGTTTCACTATAAAGTCTGAAGACCGCAACAAACTGCCCAACAATTCATGTTTGCTTATTCGGTAGCAGTGAAAAGAATTGTTATTAAACACTAAAATATTAATCACACACAATCGTAGTTTCAAAAACGTCAATATCGTAAACATAATACTTATAGTAACAAAATACTTATCGTTGAACTTCCTGTAGTTCAAAGACAAGCACGCCCAAGGACACGTGCACCCACCGCGCACGTCTGATAGTCACGCGATCGACTACGTCACTACCAGCGCCTCAGGCCACAACAGCGTAGAACGGGGGGCCGGTAGCGCGTCTTCACGCACGTGTTTTTTCACAGGGTTTTAGATGCGTATTTTTTATTTAAACGGCATACCAGCAGCGCGAAATCGTGTAAAGTAAAACACGACGAAAGAGCAACATAACCTGATATGAATAATTTCTAGTTTTATCGATCTTTATTCAAATACATTTTAATTCGGCGTATGCTTATTTAAAATTTGTTATATTATTAAAAAAGCGCCAATCGTTATTAACATGTGTAGCACTACCGGTGCCGGAAAGTTTAAGAAATTCAAAATTTAAACATTAGTAATTCTAGATATAATAAAAGAATGATTAAATAAGTGCCTGGTCTAGACTTCTTCATCTGATGTTAGTTTTCAAATTGTTTACTCGTTCAATATAACGTCTCTGAAGAGCACTTTTTCCAGTAATTGTCTAAATTTTATATCCCTTAAAAATATTAACATAGATTACTTAAACATACACTATAAAAATAAATATAGTCAATCAGACTATAATTTTTCCTACTTTAAAGTTTTGTTATATTTATTTACGATTTCTCATTTCAGAAATATTATGGTATAAAGATGATAAAATTATCAGATCAGATGAATTTTACATAATAGAAAATAAAGATAACAAAACAACGTGCACGATTAAAAAAGTAAGCAAGGTTGCTGAGGGAACTTACATGTGCAAAGCTGTGAGTGACATAGGTATGGCTATAACCAAAGCTAATCTACAAGTATTTAAGCCTGGAGACAAAATGAAAAAAGTTAAAGCAAAAGAAACTAGAGAAAAAATATTATCAGAAAAAACGAAAGATTACAAACCAACTACTTTGGAGAAAGGGAAAGCAACCGAGTCCGTTGAAGAAATTCAGGACAAAGCCACTATCGTTACAGATGACATTACTATAGCTGATGCAGTACCTATTACGCCAATAAAAAAAGAAAAAGCTAAAGCAATAGTCACTGAAGCAGAACATGTTGAAACTGTGGACATAGCATCTTACAAAAAAGTTGATAAAAAACTTGAAAAAACGCCACAACCAGAAGAAGTAGATATGGCTGTTACTCCACATGAACATTTAGTGACGACCAAACAAGAAAAAGAAGAGACAGTTGAATCGTTCACTGAAAAAACTATCGAAAAATACAAAGCGATACTAAAACTTGTCGAAAAAGATACACGTATGGCAGCAGAAGTTAATGAATTATTGGAAGTTATCAATGCAAAAGAATTTGGACCAGGAGAATCTCCGTTACGCGAATTAGCGGCTATTGGATACATGTTAAGAAATGGAGTGACAACAGAACAGATTCAAAGTCTTTACGATTCTGAGTACTTTCCATCTCTAAGAGTACCGCAGGCACAGTCCGCGCTTGTACATCTAGTAGAAAGACAAGGTCACGGTACATTGATAACTGAAGTCCTCACTGAGGAAACAACCCAAGATGAGGATACCGTAGCTGCCAAAGTGGGTTTCCGTGCTTTCCTTAAAATGGTAGAAATGAAGCATACTTCTGTCGAGGAAGTTATAGCTCACTTTTATCCAGAAGATTTTAAACCACGTTCTTGGGAACAAAAAGAAGCACACGAGGTCATAGAAGAGTCAACCTTAAAACATGTTGCAGAATCTCGAATAACAGATGTAATACAAGACAAAGGTGAATTACCAAGTACTGTGAAAAAGAGCAAAGTAAAAGATGTCAAAAAAAGTGCAAGCAAGAAACGCGAGGAAAGCGAGGACCATTTCAAGGATGACGAATCTGAAATAGTGGAAGTGGTCGAAGAAACAGTACAAAATCAAAAGCAATCAAGAATGTCGCAACTAAAAAAATCTAAATCATATCAAGAATCGATCGAAGAAGATGAAATAAACATCATTGACGATGAAAAATATGTTTATAAAACATTAATTCCGAGCGAAATACCGGAAAGTAAAATTGAAATAGTCTCATCAAATCAAGTAGCAAATATATTAACATCTTCAAAGATTAACGATCAAATGGCAACTATCAAAATGGAAACTCGATTTCCATTAGTAAGCCAAGAAATAAAAACAGAAGAAAAAGAACAGTCCTTAGAAATTTCAGAAAAACATCGACAAAGTATAAAATCGGTGACGGATACATTAGAGCCTTTAGAAGTAAGTGAAACAGAAACAATGATTATGACAGATAATTTAAGTGAAAATTCTCTAGGTACTCACATAAAAGCATCTCAATCAATTATGCCTATAGACAGTATTTTAACGGCAGAAACCTTGCCACAAATTGCATTAGCTGAATTGGGCGCTTTCGAAAAACATGAAGAAAGTGCTAAAACGACAATTCCTTTGCAAGATGCTATCAAAGTTACAGAACAGATAATTTCTTTAAATGAAGCGCCTTTAGCAAAAGAAAATGTTTTATCGTCAAAGGCATCTGTTGCTTTTTCAACACATATAGGCGTCAATGTAGTACAGATGGAAGATCAGCTAAAAGAACAG
>BGZK01003311.1:0-27701 GCA_005406025.1 Eumeta japonica
TAAGTGTGAGGAGGCTTTAAAATAAATTTCAAACGTCATATTAGTATATAATTCCGCTCATTTAACATTTTTTATGACTGATAAAAGAAAAAGGCCTAAAACTGATGTCGCTTACCACCACGTTCAGTCTTGCGCCGCCACTATCCAACCTAACCTATATTTTCTCTTGTTTTTTATAGCATGGGCAAAACATACAATAAAAAATATAGACAAAAAAATATTGATTTTTCTTTTGGGGTTAAATTACACTAGAATTGTATTTCGGTAGTGCAAGAAAACGATACTACTTACCATAAGGTAAGATACTTTTTGATAAAAGTAACTTGGGGTTATACGGCATAAACATTCTAATATAGTTTTATTTTGACGTATTTACTTGTGGTTGAACACATGAATACAATTCATACTTTTTTATGTTATAAAACATTAAATGTATAGTGTTTATTCTACTTTTAGTTAATACAAATAATTTAGCTTCGTTTCAGATAATTTTGACGATAAAATTTTTGTGTCACGATAGTTGCTTTACTGATACAATCTAGTTAATGTTTTCCGTTCATTTCATTACATGAAACATGATAAAAAGTTTTTTCTGGTTGGGTCAAATTCTAGCATAGATGTATATAAGTACTAGATGTATATAAGTATTAGTACTTGAAAATGGTAAAGTTATCTAATGTACGATAAGTGGTAAAGATGACTTATAAAGGTAGGTTTATGATTTTTTTATACAAGGCAGTGATAGACTTGTAACCAGTAGAGTGGTAAAAATGATGGGTATAATTATTTTAAATCTTATATTTGGTACCGTAGTATATTTTTAGCATTTCTTAAAAGTAGATTTGGTATTATTTTACGCCAAATCTACGTTTTTTTTTTAGATTTGTGAATAAAAATATTTTTTTTAATTGTAACACTTTTGGCTTATAGTTGCCGCCTATTGTCTGTGCCCTGACCAGTTAAATTTAAATTGTTGTATTTGTTTCTCTTTGCAGGTTTGTGAATTATTTTTAAAAAGTTCTAGATAAGATTGCTGGCCTTTGTTTTGGAAAAGTGTGACAATGGACGAATTCGATATATTCACTGATGAAATAAAATTCTCCAGCCCAGTGTACATGGATATTGTGAACAAGTTTAAAGGGTGTGCAAATACAGAACACAGTGGTCCAAATTATCAAAGTAAGTTATTATAATTTTGTTTCTATTTCATTTTCTTCTTTGAATTTCAAAAATGCTTTCTTTAATAATATTTGGATTGTAACATAATTGTTATAGGCAGCAGGAAACTTTGTGCTGAAGAATACTTAGCTGCTTCGGATGATATTAACGCAACATTTTGTTTGAGTGAATCTGTTTCCGCATCTTTAAGAATACTAGCCGTCTATAGAGAAGAACAAATCAAATGTACAGGTAGATATAATTTTAATAACTGAAGGATTTTAGAATCAACTAAAATAGTAATTGCTTAAAATTTTTAATATATTTTGGCACTGAGTAAAATACAATTTTAATAAAAATTAGAAAGGAAAGACGTAGAAATTATTTTTAAAATGTCTCCTAAATCAGCTAAATGGGTATAGATTTAAGTTTATTACTTACAATTGTTTTTTTTAACATTTGTATCGAATGAGCTACATAAAGAAGAAAACAAAACTTTTTTTTATTTTAATTCTGTTTAGTTTCTGACGTTTTTACAGAAAGAAACAATTTTTTTTTATATCTGTGATCCCAAATGTGTGAAGATAGGTGTGGTTGATGGTCATGTCCAATATTGATTTTTTGTTTGATGTGAATTCTTGTAATTATTACTTTTCATCTGTTTTAGACATTTCCATAACTCATAACATTACATAGTAATATTCACATGATTTTAATCTTCAGTAAGTCTTCACTTTGACTATATCTTGTGTTAAATACTGTTTTTAATATATATTTTTATTTCGTCAACATTAAAATTAATTGAAATATCTGCTTAATTTTATAAAATGATTTGCATATTCTGTTAAAATATTTGTAAAATTAAACCAAGTAATGATAAATGAACGATCGTTTGAGAAAAATAGATAAAGAACTTTCATTACTATTTCAAAGAAAAATGGTTAACAATACATAATAGACTTTCATCAAAAGACTATAATGGTAATATACTACAATAACACACTGCACAATGGAAGTTTGGAGAATCATGCTTGTCACTTAAATTTGAACTAAGAAAATTTATCAAACTAACATATTATTTTTAATAGGTTTTTCGAATAAGAATAATATATGATATGAGGTATGCTATGAAAGTAATTAGAATAAACCAGTCTCACTATTGCTACATCTGTTAATCTTCTTTTGTGCTTAACTACTAAAACTTATTGCCGTTCACCTTTGAAACGAGTGTATTGTATTGTAGATTGCTGTCTATGGAAGTGTCTAAACATATAAGTTTCTAACTAATTTTAGTATAACATCTCCACTTTTTAAATTGAAATGAACCAATAAACAATGGGCAAAGTAAATTTGTTAATGGCTGTTAGTGTTAAACCAATTTACAGTTCCAGAGACTATGGAGATTATTACAGTGAATTCGCATTTATTTTTCTTTATTTTTAATATAAGAGAAGTGTCATTAGTAAATAATACTGTGTTCACCATTTTTGTATTATATATGATGAGTCAATAATCAACACTAACAATTGATTAAACTAAACAAAAATCCCTAAGAAGCCCTAATTTTTTTATATTGATCATTCAGTACTATTAACATAAACTTTTTGAATTTTATTGTATTTGTATATATGTATGGTGTTATTTACTTGCATTATCATTTACCTATACCTTAATGTTTTAATTTATGCAATGTTTGATAATTAACCTTTGATAGTCTCAGAAGTCTCAGAAACCCCATTACAGCATTCACAACAAAAATATATGTTAAAAGCAAAATGTTAGCATCTTTTGTGGGTTTCCTTTCATGAAACCAAATTGTTTTGCATGTGAAATATTGATTTGGGCTCACCATATACAGCCTTATAACTCAATTACACTTATTATTACACAGTTTTGAAAGCATTTGTGTAACATTGAGTTAAGTCAATTTCATTATATTTTTTTTATCTGTAAAGTATTCAATCCACAAAATAAAAAAAATATTGCTTTATATTCTATTGCAAAAGGTTTTAAACTCCTTTGTATTGTTTATCCTCATATTGATGTATACCCATTTGATTTATTACAGGTGACAGATCATATAAAATATTCAATATGATAAGACCAATAACTGAGTTAATGAGTAAAGGTAGGTACCTATTTAAAAATAGATTTTATACTAGGGACTTAATAGACTTCCTCCATTCAACAAGGAATAGAAGCATTTATATATATAGTGCTACTTAAATAGAAGGTTGCATAATTAAATTAATAAAATTTTGATTCTGATTAAACCAACAAATGCCTCTGTAGATAATCGCTAACAACATTTTGACTGGAAATTATAACGAGGGAATGTATGTCATTTGCTCAGCTGTTGTTTTCTTGAGCATAATGGCTTTAATTATTTTATTACTGTGTGCTTTAATTTGTTATTTGTTTCCTATTTCTGGTTAATTTTACCTTTTTATGCATAGATTTGTACAAATGGCCAAATTATTTTTTTTTTGTACATAACATGATTTTTTACTTCTATCTTTGAAGTTTTAAACATTTTTATAAAATTTCCATGCAATTTTACTTTCTTAAGTGTTGATTGAAGAACAGTAGCCATTCAGTAATTTTGAACCAAAGACTACCAGGTTGCAATTTTAAAGGTTTTTTTGTGTGTCTGACAAGTAGATGTCACAACTACCAATGTTAATGTGTTTTTACTTTAAGAATTACAAGTCCCCATGAATTTCTATCCTCTATAAATTTAATTAGAAATTTAATTTTCACAAATTTGAAATTGTCCTATTTGCTTCTAACCATAAGCCTTAATATTGAATTTTATGTTTTTGACCTCAAAAATGATTGAATTAGCATATAAGTCTTCATGATTGATATACTTTTACTCATTTAATAATGACTTTATTATTATTATTTTATTCAAACAATGTTTAAAACAAAAACAAAGTTTTATTCAAACAAATATAAACAAATTTTATTCCTATGCAAATTTTTATCTATTGTTTTCAACCCTTTATGCTATATTATCATAAATAGTTTCTCATTGCATACCCATGATACCTAAAGATTCTACTGTCCAAGTATTATGTATTTTACTTCAGCAGTTTCTATTTTTTTTTCATTGCATCATTTTTTTATGAATAAGCAATTACTTTTTTTTGAACCTTAAAAAAGCGGGATGTTTGTAGTTTATTAAGAATTATTTAAAAATGAAATCAAAATTTTTATTTATGTAATGATTGTTATTTCAGTGCTAATAATAAATATATTTTAATATTTCAGTAATGATAAAAATGTTGATTATGATAAGCATATACAAAATGAGATAGATGCAATGAGCAATATTTTAGACAACATTGAAATAGAAGACACCGAGCCATTATATAAAAGATATTTAAAATTTTCTCCAGACAACAATATTAACAACTTCCAGAGAGTTTAAAGGACATGCCACGTGGTAAGTATATGACATATTTAAAATTTTCTTTGGCCAACATGTTACTGAAAACAGTATTGTTGTGGATCAAGAAAATTAGCAAACAGGTTCTGATTCCAGTCCCATGCTCAATTTTGATCCTGGTCAGTTCTCGATTTCAGTTCCATACTTGATATCAATACTGATCTTAGACTACTTTACGACTTTGCTCCCTATCCCATTCACTCTTAATTCTGATCCCAATATCACTCACCATTTTGACTTTGGTCTCGTTTTCATTTTGATTCTAGTCTCATCCTCGATTTTAATCCTGGTTCGATTTTCTATTCTGTTCCCCGTTTCTCATTCTTTTGATTCCGCTATTAACTTTGGATGAAGCTGGGGGTAAATATTAGTACATCTAATTAAAACATAAGCTATATTACTTGCTAGTAGTGTACCTTACTGTGAAAAAGAAATGGTCTCCCGTTACAATTTTTCCAGTATATTTATTGTATAAAAAGTATTGTATCTAATAAGTCAACATAATCTAAATCTTAGCAAAATTTGATTACAATTAATTCAGTGGTTGGGTTTGCAAATAAAAATACAAGACATTTTCAATTACAATGAACTAGCAGCTATTACCCATCCTGGCATGGATGGGTAAGTAAAATTTAGCAGTAATTTTTTATGGTTCAAATATCTCCGAAGTTAGGCTCGCTTAGACATTAATTGAATCCCTTAATTATACCACCGATCTCACTATTTATTCTAATCGCAATCACGGTTTTATGTCAATTCTGGTCCCACTTTTGGGTCCAGTCCCACTCACAATCCAATACCAGTCCCATTATCGATTTTGGTCCTCCATTGGTAATTAATGTTAGTGACAACAAATTACCTTTTTACAGATAATTATATATTTTTTTTTCATATAAAGGTATCCTATATCCCATTCGAGGACATAGTCTATGTCTATGCAAAATTTTATTATAATCTGTCCAGTCATTAGTGCATAATGATCATCCAAACAAGCACACTTTTATTTTTAAATATTATAATTGACCTATAACAATTTACAAATTATTCAGAGTTGACTGATCAAAGTCTCTCAACAATATGTTCTGTATTTTTAGTTGCTATTAAATTTAACTGTAAGCTATTGAATTTAAACTTTGAACTAAATTGGTCTAGTAATTTTTGCATAATGCTTAAATAAACAAACAAATATAAAAAAGTTGGAATGTTCATAGTTTTCGATTCAGAAATGCCTATTTAGCATAATGCAACCATGTTTTCTAAAATATCTTCGTTGTACAAACACACCTTTACTATAGCTTTGTAATTAGATACATTGTTGTTCAAGGCATATAATGGACTTAGGGTTATATGAATATAAAATGGCAGCAATGTCAAGAGAGGATTAGGATTGGCGTCGGACTGTCCGTATGGTCCAGGATCGAAATCGGTAGCAGATTCTGGATCGGAAATAATCATTGCTAAATTTTAATTTGGGTATAGGAAGTGGGCGGGAAATGGCTAGTATTTTATAAATAATAATTTTTATGAATTTCAGAATGGACGATTATTCAAATAACTGCCCCTTACAATCCTAATGAGAATCTTAAACCTTACACAGAATACAGAGAAGAAATATTTTCATTGTATGTGAGTGTGATGACGAACAGTTATTTTGATGAAAATATTGAACCTTTCACTGTTCAGGTACCAGCTAATGTTGTAAATAGCACAATAATTTGTGGGTAACAATGTTATTTAATTCATAGTATTTGCATCTTGTAATAACAACTAATGAATTAAGTAAGAAATCAAAATTTATCATATTAGTTTTATCATATTAGAAGTTATATCTATTTAAGTACTTTTATAATGATGTTTTAATACATACTAGATTATTTATCAGACATTCAATGGAGGTCCTTGCACTAATATGAAATTCTCCTTACACTAATATTAAGTTCTCTTTTGAGGGCATAGAAAACTGAGAACTTAGTAGAATAGAACTCTAAATTGTATATATATAATAACTGAGTTACATAGGTGAGTAGAGGCCCAGCCTCAGTGCTGAGTCCCGAACGTTGATTCGGATTGTAAATTGAATTTTAAAACCAAGAGAATCTTATCTAAGTTGTAAAAACAAAAGTAGAGAAACAGTTGATCCAGGTCGGAGTTCATACATGGCCCTCAAAATTAATAAAAACGAGAGAATTGAATGTTATTAATACCAGAGTGTAGTGCTACAATATGTTACACCTCTTCAGCCATATTCGTCACAATATAAATCTTTTATTGTCATAGATATAGGTCATGTTCTTGACAAAAATATATATGTTGGTGTGGCATTCATTGTTTTCGCTTATTAAATTTTTTTGCAATTTTCCTTTGCTATTTCACATATCTAACATATAAGTAAACTAATTATAAAATTTTAATGCCATTAACAGAGAGCTTATGTAAATTGCGTACCTAAACTATATAATGACATTAGAAACAGACTTTATTATTGGCGCATTGGCAGTGACCCTATTTGCTGCACTGGGGCGTGGGTTTGATTCCGCACAAGATAAACATTTACTTGATCAAAAGTTATTGTTTATCATGAGTCCGGGTGTTCCTATATATCATGTGTATGTATTGCCAAAAAAAAAAAGTATGTATATATTCTATTATATATCTGATACCCATAGTACAAGCCTTGTTGCTTAGTTTGATGGTGTTGTATATGTGTCCGATATTATATTTATTATTATTATTTTAATATGCCATTGGTTGTTACCTAGTACGTTTAAGTTAGTGTTACTCTCAGAGGGAATTAAGTGCCTATTACCATGGAGTATGGCTGCGAGAGAAACTGAAAATTAACACATTTAATCATGGGCACGACACAATTATTTTTAGGGGGGTGCATATTAATACTACATGTTTTATTTATTTGTTTTTTCTTGTGTTCTCTTCTTAAATAAGCAAAATGATATCTTATGGTGCACATGAATACTACAATTTGAATCTATGCTATATTCAATGCACATTCAATTATTGTAATTAATATTTTTGTAACGTGAAAAACCATTGTTTATGGAATTGTATTTTGTGCTAAATGAGAACTACAAATCTTTGATTAATATTTTTAGAAGGAGAAAACCACTATTCATGGAATTATATTCCGTGCTAGATGACAACTACAAATCTATATCAGTCCACTCCGCTCCTCGCAAACAGACGCTTGATACAGAGCTATTGGGACGGAAGAGGTGGACCTAAGAATGAAGGTATATTTTTATAATCTACTAGCTGTTCCGCTCGCTTCGCTGGGTAATTTTATAATAAATAAAATGGCGAAGGATTTACAGAATTCGAAAATGAGTAGCCTAGAACCATCTACAAATCATTCCGCATCGAATGGTCTCAGTCCCGTGTCTATACGTTTAGTAGTTTTACATGATTGGCGAACAAAGACAACCTATATTCATTATATATGTATAGATCAATGTAGAGTATTTGAATTAATTGACTTCTCATGAATTGCTACTCATGGTTCCTAAATTAATTAATAATATCAAATACACAAGTATTGTAGATTCTTTTTAAAGGACATTAACATACAATTATTTTGGTCACAGGCCTATAATTTTATTAAATGTCTGTATTGTGTATGATGTATGTAAAGTAATATAGAAATTTATTAAGAATTAATCATGTAATAATTTTATTTTATAAATTGGTGTTCTTATAATAAAACAAGTACTTTTGCATACATAAAGATTATTATTTTTTATTCCAGAGTGTTATAAACATAATGGACAAAGAGTGGCTCGGTAGTTGGAAATGTCTCTTTATGGGGAAACTTATTGATACAAGTTTAACAGATAAGATAAAGGCACTTGTTGACAAGACCATTAGTGATTGGGGGTATGTCTATGAACTACATGTATATGTGCATGATATATATGGGTGAATTGTGCAAATGTGGCTCGCTTTATCTCTCTATTTCTTTGTCTATCTACTGTTTCTGTGCGCATGTGTGTGTGTTGGCATAACAAAAGTTTTTGAAAGCCAATTAATCAAAACCCTTTAAATTAAAAATGTTTTTGTTTTCGTTGTTAAAATATCCTGAACATTGATACACCTTTATAACAGGGCGTTGTTATTGTTTTGTATTTTACTTACCATTGTGAAAAGCAGTTTTTGTCTGACAAGTCTAATACTTTAACTTTTTTTGTATTGTATTGTATTATATTGGAATCCATGGTATTAGATATACATAGTTTTGATATGGAATTTCATCGTCAAATACTATTGATATTTTTAATAATCTTCTTGATTTTTAACTAGTTAATCCATCTTAATGTGAATTTGAAATTTTTAAACTGACCCCTAAATGAAAATAGAAAATAAAATTTGTTCAGCAACCAAATTTTTAAATTATAAGTGATTTATTTAATATAAGTTGCTAGTCGCAGAAACATTAGTATGCCTCTGGTTGTAATGAGCCTTTTAAATATATCATAGCAACTCAATGTGTGGGCCAATGATTAATTTTAAGTGTGTCATTTTATTTTTTAGTTTTGTGCGATTGACAGCAAAGCAAAGAATACTTTGTACAATCTAATAGGATCGAGTTATATGCTAACATCAACTGAATACAAAAGTGGAAAAGAAAAATTTTAACAGAACATGGCAACCTTGAAGATTTTAGAAAAATATTGCAAAACTCTGATTGTCCAGATTGCGATTCTAATTTTAGGCTGTTGAGTGAAGTGTGTCTAAAATGTTTGTCAAAATGTTTCCAAGCTATACACCATTTTACTGTAGTCGATGGTATTAAAGCTTTTTCTGAAACGGCTAAGCAGATTAGAGAATCTGATGAATGGATACCCTTGAAAACAGCAAAAGGCACCCTGTCATCTTAATTATTGATGAGGTATTTTAAACTATTACACTAATTTATTTATCTGTTTCTTTATTTTTCTTTGGCAAAATTGTTTCCTTATTATGCAACAGTGTTGACAATTGTATTGCAACATTACAACTGGTCAATAATTACTATTCTTTTCAACATAAAAACCTTATGTTACTATAGAGGAGATCTTTTATTTTATGTCAACAAATTATTATATTAAAAATTAATATTTTGATCAGACACTTTATTAAAATTTAAGCTCATAATTTGTGATATTTACAAGATTTTAAATAAAATAAGCAATGGTTTATATTTTCCCAAAAAGTCGCTTAATATAGTCTAATTGAAATACATTAATTATATTTAACAATTATTATAAATATGTCACCGATGATTTTAGTGCAATGAAGCTTGATTACTTAGTGTCACAGATTGTTATATGTTTTTCATAGTAATTCTAAAATATCTGTACTAAATGTTAGCTTGCACAATGAAATGATGTCCTATACATTAATTGTCTTGATTATTATCACTATGTATCACTTTTTTATCTTTAATGTTTATGTAAATGGCACAGCTCTGATTTGATAACATATCTGAATAAAACATCTTCTGATGGCAAAGATGCAGAGAGCTGTTGGTGATAAAAGGAATTGATTTTGTTATTCTTGCAATTAATAAAATTAAAATAAAACCATCTATATGCATTATATATCATTTTGGTTGAGTACTCAAATTGTATCTGTTTCAACACACAATATAAAAGTATGATTGAATTGACATTTAGATAATTTTTATCATAACCTGAATAAATAATAATATTTACTCTTGTTATGAAATAATATTCATGGCAGTTGTGAAGTTACTTATCGACAGTGATGAATCAATGCCTTTAAATCGGAAGGTATCAGAACCAAATCATGACCACGACCATAGACAAATTTACTAATGAGTTTCTTTCTAACTTAAGTCAAATTGAACTAGTTCTTTACACCTCAAAAGGCAGAGTGCAACCTGCACCGAACCTATATGGAGGGCTTAAGGGTGAAGTCTGTCAGTCTGAAATAAAAATATTGTGAAATGATGTCTCATCAGTGGAATAAAAAGAACTTGACACAACATCCCAAAATGACATAATTTCAACATAAAATATTTTTATACTCGTTTATCCTTTCCAATAGCATGTTTAGATTTTGTATTTCTTCCATAAAATTTAATATGACACCACTGTATTGTAACAATAAATTATCAATAGTGACATATGATAAATAACATATTTATTTCAGATACTGGACTCCTTTCCCTGGGAGTCTATGTCAGTTCTCAATCACCACCCAGTGTGTAGAATAGAAAATATACATTTTCTATATTACCTATACAAGAGACATGAGCAAAATATTATAGATGGATATTATACTACAGATTATAAAAATGGAAGATACGTTATTAATCCTGGTGAGAGATGTAGCTTCTTGCGTATTTTATAGTTGGTACGTTATAAAGGGATTGTGATGGTCGCTAAGATATCATAGATAAAGTATGGAGTCTAACATGCAGAAAAGATTTCCAAATTTGTAGTCGATAGCTTTTCTGGACCTGTCAAATAAATCAATATCCTTTTTAGGGTTCCGAGCCAAAATAGTAAAAACAGAAACCTTATAGATTCGTCATGTCCGTCCGTTGTATGTAACAGGTATTCAAAAACTACAAAACATATATTGATGAAATTTATAGTGTAGGTGCCTTTTATAAGCTGCTACTTAGTTTGATGGTTAAATAAAAAATAAATATTTATAGGGGAGCATAATATCCATGTAACAGAAGCTGCAAAAAATTTTTTTCAGCAAACATCAACTAGTGACATATTTTAACAGTTCTTTTAAAAACACTTTAAGATTTCTGAGCAACTTTTCTGATTACATGAATAATTTCGGAAATAATCGCTCCGAAAATCGCAGAAATTGTGTTCCTCACTCTCCTTCCTTTATTTTCTAAACTGTATGTACCAAAAATATGAAAAAAAAAAAACTATAAAGGTAATGCTTAATAAATACTTTCAACGAAAATTATTTTGAACATTATCCGATATACTGTTTTTGAGTTATTGCTGAAAAACTGCGCTTCCCAACAAAAGGACGTAAGTGCCATGAAAATGCGCTCTTTTGATGGTACTCTTTAATTTACACTAATTTAATAGTAATAGTTGACATACTTACTTGTTTTCTAGTTATAGACGATTAAATTGCTTAAACATAGGGCGTTTTGAAAATTTCTAGAATAAATTAGAAAAAATTACTATGAATGATCAAAACTGACTTTATTATCTCTCAAAATATTTTCTTTTAGCATTAATGCATTTTTTCATATGAATAAACCAATTTTGAAAATATTTATGCCACTCCTCCCTGGTGACCTCGGAAACATGTTTTTCATACTCTTCGACAGCCTCTCATAGTGATGGAAATTGTTGACCGCATAATTAGTTCTTAATTTTTGCAAGCAAAAAAAGTCACAAGGTGCCACTGGCAGGATTGTTTATCCGTTTTTCTTCAAAATTTAATTTGTTTTTGGCCATGTGAGAACTGGCATTATCGCGATGATACGATGTTTTCGGTTGTTTTATGGAGTTCGTCAACTTCCGGCAAAGGTCGTATACCGATCACTATTTCCAAACGACATTTCTCCAAAGCAACAGTAGCCATGTGTCCAGTTTTATTAAAAAGAAGCAATCAACCGTTTAGAGGCTTGCTTCGCGCCACTTTGATTGGTTTCGACTCGTCTCGATAAAACCATACGGTCGATTGCTGCTTAGTTTTGGGGTTGTAGCAACAAATGTATGAATCGCCACCTGTTACTATGTACCAAACAAAATTTGAGACCCCTTTCTTGAATCTGGTAAACATAGCATTGCACCAAGTGACGCGATCCGTTTTTGAGTCTCCTCATTCAAATTGTGTGGAATCCACAGTGAGAATAGCGTTTTTATACCCAAATGTTTGTGTAGCATTGATTGGATTTGACTCATGTGCCTCCAAGGATGCCCGAATTTTATGGTAGGTCACATGCTTGTTTGTTTCTATCATAAGACGCATAGCATTGATGTTTTGTTGTTCACAGCGGTGTATGGGAGAACATCAAGAAATTCGTCATTGAGATTGACTCAATCGCGCTTGAATTCTGCAAATCAGTTATAATTAGTTGTTTTGCATAGTTCTTCATCGCTAAAACAGTTTAAAACCAAGCGAGGCTCTGCTGAGCTATCAAATTATATTTAAAATCGTAGAAAATCATGCTACGAGAATTTTCACGACTTAATTCTATAGTGATGTAAACACGCAATTTTCGAAATATGACACATTGTAAAAACAACAGTTAGATGAAACAAACTGTATTCTACAGTCAAAGAGTTCCATTTTAAAATGTAATAATTACTTTTTATGTATTGTTTATGCAAGTGGGCAGAAACTTTTAGCGCGCCCCATGTAACTATTCTGTGCGGGAAACGTGGAAAAAGTGTAATAACGTAGTTTTTTCATCTGTAGTGCACTTCTTTGTAATATTGGCTTCGTAACCCTATAATGAGCAGGGTCCGACATGCTCTTGACCGGTTTTTTTATAATGTAGACATTTAGCGACCATAGACATCACGAGGCTTTACATATAATTATTTCATCGATTTTTGATCAGTTTTTGGCTCTCCACCTCTTTCAAGTGATCTAATGTCTCTTTCTACTAATTGCTGTATTGCGTAAAATAATATAGTTTTGTATAAATAAAAAATAATATCTATGTTGCAACAAAGTTCGTAAATTATTTTCCTAATCCAAACGTTGATTTGCTTTAGTTTTTAGTGTGAAACATCTATACGCGGGTGCACTGGAGTAAAACCAAGACGTTTCAAAATTCAGGAGACGGTTGGTTTTTGCCTACACCGTCTACGCCTAGCGCTGTGTGGTGGTAGAAGGGATAACACGTTGACATGAGGCAATACAGAACATCGGAGACATTTAGTTTAGTTATATCGTGTGCGTCTGATCGTGTATTTCCTACTGTGAATAAGCTTTTATAACAATAAACAATGACTACTATTTTAAAATTTCGTTATTATTTACAAAGTTTCCAAATGAGTGATAGTGAATATTACATCAAAATGTACTTTTCATATTTCAACTATCATTTGCCAATTGTAACTTTTTTATTTGGCAATACCTGCAATCCTCATCTGATTCCGATTATAATGATAAATGTACAACAGTTATGATGTTTCACATCTACCGGATGTCCCCTGACGCACCTCATATTTTTATTTTATATTTCATATATCATATTTAGCTTGGTGATAATTCATGATTATAGCTTTACGTTTTGTCTGTTCAAGGTAATATGTTGACCATTGGTTATATATTCCTATAATTTTTAGAAAAAACCTAGACCGCATGGAAAAACGTATGAGTGCTTTCGTACAATACTGGTGTCCTGACTGGCGCGGCGAGCTCAGCAAGCCGCCCGAACCTGATATATTTCTGCGGTATTTGGAAGAAGCCGACATATTTTGTAAGTTTATTTTCAATTTTCTGAGCGTCATTTAATAGTGCTTCGGTGGCAGCCTATTATTTGTCCACAATGTCCATAGAATTCATTAAATCTATGAATCGGAAGAAAAATTTTTCTTTATAATCACCCCAAGATATTTTTGTGAGATCATATTTTTTACTCGTCTTGTAAAACTAAGTTTGACATATAATCCAAATAATATAGTAGACTTTCATGTTCATTATATAATATTTCCATTTTACTGATAATTTATTGTTAATTCCTGAAAACCTTAAAATAAATAATTAACATAGGTGTGCCCAATATATGGACATATGAACGAATCGAAATTTATCATGCTGTTTTGTATTAAGGAATATTAGATATTCATTTCAGGATATTTTTAATAATATTTAGTAGCACAATAGGTGCAACCATGAATGTATTGCAAAAGTTCATAAATATTTTCCATGAAATTTTACAAAAATTTATATATCTATACAATATCTGTCAAATCTTACGGATTACGTTTACAAAGTACATTTTACTTTTAACGTAATCCATCATATACGATAAGAATAAAAGTCTGAGGAGTTATGGCATACATCGGCGTGGCAATGCGCCGGTCGGATAACGGAGCGGTCTACTACGGCGTCACGTGACGCTGGCGCATGCCGGCGCGCACAAGTGTTTCCGGCTCTCTGGTCATCCCAAAACGTGCGTCAGCAAGTTTTGATTTAACAATTTGAGAGAGATAAGAATTTAATATAACAAGGCACTTTTGGCGGCGACCCTGTTTGTAACGATAAATTCTAACTTATTTCATAATTCAATTATTAATTTTTATTGTAAAAAGGTAGTTATTAAAAACATCATACAAACAATTAATCATGAATTATTCAAATTTTATAAATTGGAAAAAAATAAATAAACAAAGTACAATTTTTACTATCATATTTTCACAATGCTTCAATTGTAGGTGTGATATATATAAGATCGCGGAAAATTTTTTCGTATTGTATATACAAATTCGAGATAATTTTTAATCATATTTTATATATATATATATATATATATATATATATATATATATATATATATATGCCATTTTGTTTAACCACTTGTTACCATTTTGTAGGTAGTGGTCAATCTCTTCAAAAACTTTTGGTCGGTTTCATTACGTTTCAATAGAGAATCGCGAATGAGTACACGATTCATTAGATTTCTTTAGTGAGCTCGTGCGCAACCTAAGTGTTTAGCTTTTTTATATATCCAGCTTTTTTTAGATGGATCAAAACTGGTTTGATCAATCCCCAGCTCTTCAGCTATGTCATAAGAACTAATATGCCGATCTTGCTCTACTTTTGCCAAAATGGTATCGACTTTATCCGTAATAGGTCGATCAGAATTATGTTCATCTTTGACACAAAATTACCGAATCGAAAACGCTTGAACAAGGTTCTGTGCTGCTCTTACCGACACTACATTATATTCATAAACATAAATTCTTTTCGCGGCTAGTGTCGCCTTTTTCCCTTTTTGTTATAAAACTTCAAAATGTGTTGAATTTCTACGTTAGATTCACTCATTTTGGTGGACAGAAAAACTATAGAAAAGCAGTGGAACACCGTTTATACTTTTATTTTCCTTTTTAAAATGTCGTCTATTTAATAGGATCAAAACTAGCCAGATACAAACAGCGAACCAAAGAGATTTTGCTGCAACTTTTACTTTATAACATACGAAAATCTTTTTCCCGACCTATATGTATATAAAAAGGAATGTCAAACTGTAGGTTAGGTTTTATTTCAAGTCTGTCATAAGATATTATTTCAAATAAAGGCTGCGTACACAGGCGCCCAACGCGTAACGTATCGCGTAATCCAATGCTAAACCTGGACGTGTTCGTCGCGGCAGCAGCCAACCCAATGCGTTGGCGAACGGGCACGCGCCGATCCGCCGGCTGTCGCTTTGTTGGAAGGCGTTCGCAGTGCCCGTGTGAACGTCGAGCGTCGTTGCCGCGGGTACTGATTACGTGCGCTGCCGCGCGATTAGTGATCTACTGATTCGTGAGGATGTATCGCGTGGCATGCGTCACGAGACAAAGTAAGCCAGGTTATTTGCGAGTCAACCGTGAATCAGTACGTACCGTAGCTGCTGCGTTTATGATTATCCATCACATTACGAAGGAAAATGAAAATCACGCTGGAATTAAAACATTCAAAAGAAATGGTCAGAATAAAACAATTTTCTTATGTGTGATATGATTTTCGAAAATATTGAAGACACGATGGTAAATTTTAGTCGTCCAGTGAATTTAATTACTTACTTTGCTTAATACAACCTAAAATAAAATAAAAATGAGGCAAACATGCGTGAGGCGATCGCACCAAAAGAAACATTAGCAATAAATATTGAGATTTTAGTAACTGGTAATCTTTTCAAGTTTGAAATATTTAATTCGTGTATCGAAACAATATATACCAAGCATTCTATCAAAAGTATGCGATGCAATAATCGAAGTGTTAAAAGAATACGCTAGGGTAACTTATTTTTTCATAGTTTTATTAAATTTTTAATATAGCCGCCGAAATAGTTTTACGTGCAGTGAGGCAAAATAATACCGTTCTCAAGGAGTGCGGCAGAAACACTGAGTAAACAAAATACCGCGCTTGCTGCGCGGCTGCCTCTCACGCGGCAGCGTATGCGCTGGCTCAACCTGAGCACAGGTATCGATTACGCGAGCCAATTGCCTCGCGAGGCAGCCGTGCGCAGTCTGTACCTGGCTTTAGGACGTACGTTAATCTAGTACGCGCATGAACGCGAAATGGCGGGAGAACATGAGTACTGTTGTCGTTGCATACGCACGGATGAAGAAAACACATTCTTTATCGATTTATGTAGACGAAGGGATATAAGCCAGTCGATCTTGAACAGAGATTGCTTTACGCATATTTCTATAACTATTTGAGGTCCTATTAAATTTATCAAGTATTCAAATTTACACTGGACATTCTGAGAACTTTTGTATTGCTCATTTATTTCCTGTGATTTTAATTCCACAAAATTTTTTAGTGGGTCTTTTAAGCTATTGCATAGCTTTTATCGCAGGCTTTGAGCGCGGCGACCGAATTAAGAAATTCCATAACGAAAATAAAACCTAACACCCCCACTGCCTACCATGTAGCTCGGCCGAGCGTTCGCTTAACGTATGTATATGGTACGACTGTACGAAGTTCGCACGGATCAAGACGAGCTGCTCCGAAATCGGACGAATACGTGTTGCTGTTTGAGAAAGTATATAGGTGTATAGGGTATCTATCATAACTTTATGATGCCACACTCACCGCATGTGTCCTGTGGCATACGTGGTATATATACATAGGTGTACCTATGTACAGCAGTTGCTGGTGAATAGCTATACGCGTAAAATTTGTGTATAAAGTGTTTTAAATATGAATAAACAATGCGCATTTATTAATTAAGAAAGTGACGAAAACTTGAATTAATACAAAGAAAAAAAATACTGCATAAATAAATAAATAATTATAATTGCATAAATTGATAAAAAATGCTATGCAATAGCTTTTAGCGCGGCAATCCCCGAGTGCCACACGTTTTGTTTTTTGTACAATTACTTTTCCACCGTCTAAGAGGATTTTATAGGTAGATATAATATTTTCATTTATAATGAACGCACTAGCTGCTACAGCCACGTTGTACACCTCCATAGTTCAACGTTCGCAAGAATACTGCGGATGGCGAAAAGATTCGTGTTACGTTACGCGCTTTTAATATGACACAAATGTGTTCGTATAACGTATATATATACACATACATACAGTACAACGAACGAAACGCTGCCGCTGTGAAATTAGCCACGAAAGCGTCGCATTGATTTAAAATCGGCACTCGGGGAAAAGAATGAAGGGCAGGGAGATTTAAACCTGTGCATCACATTATTTGCAGGCAATTCAGAACGGCAGAGTTTCGTGCGTTGTACTTATACATTACGCGTCGCGCTGCTAGATCGTTGCGTTTTACGCCCCAATACGTACTCAGCCTAAGCATTCTATAGCACAGGTTCATACAAAGTAAACGATTATTAGAAATTGGTCAATTTATATTAACATTCATACATTCAAATACTTTGTCAACATATTTATCATAAGATTCTTGAAAGCTTTATTAATATTTTCATTTGAGAAACAAATTTGTATAGCATTTCCGATCATGTGTAATGTTTTTCATGAACGTCTGAAAGGTACTGCGGTCACGGCGACGGCTGTCAGTTCGCATGCGGCGGTGCGGGCAACGCGGGGTGGAGAGCGCGCGCCGCCGCCCTCCTGTCGGGCTGCGGCTCGGTGCGGTTGGCGCACGCCGGCGGTCGGGCGCCCCCTGCCGCCGCTCATCACCACTATCATATTGCTGGCAGGTGGACAACTTAATCCTTTAAAACAGATTTATTTCAGTCATATTAATTTGATGATCGGTTTCTTAATAACGACCTCCGTGTTTTAGTGGATATCATTTGGTTCAACTGCAAAAATTCTGGTTCAGGTCATGGTCTGAGACTGAAAGTTCCATTTTGTAGCTTAATAGCCATGTTTTAGTACAAATGGTTTGCGTATAATAAGTACTTTCTACTGATTTCCTCAGTACTTCAGGCGAAATAAGAAATATTATTTTGCAATTTGATTTGAATATATCTTACGTGCAGTAATGTATGGATTGAATATTGTAAATCTGACAATAGGTATATCTGAGTAATTCCATTAGCATGTATTTAAATTTACTGCATAAAATTAACTAGTGTTTTTTGATAATTTTGTAGGGATATATTTTATTAATCAAATATATTTCTTAGTTTTGTTTCTTCCTGTCCAAAATGTTATTTTGTCAATTATAGTGGTAATTGAAGGTCAATAAATATAATATAGGCGTTCTATTCTGATTCTTTCATTGGTAGCCCTATGGTAGTTGGGATGCTGTGGGAAGTGACAGACTTGGAAGTGGATAAAGTGGTGAGTACTCTGCTGGGCGCTGCGTGCCAACCTCGGCCCCTTGCCTTGGGAGAGCGTCGGCAAGGCTCAGTGGAGTAATGGAGTGTTGGGTAAGTTATTACATCAACAGTATTTAAAAGAATCTGATAATAACGTATTGAAGACGGTGTTCACAACATACGCATACCATGAAAACTCTCATGTCTTTAATGTCTTCTATAATAGTGAAAAATTGAAATATTTGAAAAATTCTAAATTAGGTTGTTTTCACAGTTTTACCATTTTCAGTCAAGGAATTAAAACATTTTTCTTGTAAGACTATGAAATGAATATCAATTACAGATACAAATACGGAGGCTAAAACGCCGATGCAAACAGAACGAGACTTACTGCGCGCTGTGGCCAAGGCGCGCCGATCCACCAGCTTTGTGATGATAGCTAGCAGTGTGGTCGCGCGCGGGTTGCCACTGCGCATCCAGGAATGAATAGAACTCCGCTTGGATTATAGTTTTGTCTTTTCATTTTATATAAGAGAAATACAAAAATGAATAAAAGTAAGAACTTACGAAAATTATAAATATATTTAATTTATCGATTGTGTTTATTTAAGATTTATTAAAAGTACATTTGTTATGTTATGTTGTTTTGAATTTGTTTTTTGAGAAGTTTAAAATTTTTATAACCTAAACCATTTTTTTTTTATGGAAAAAAGGGTGTAGCGATTATATCGATATTGAATTAGGCATAACACGGAAATGTTTCAAAATGACATTACAACATCGACTCGCGTAATTAAGGGTAAACGGAACACGTTGATTTCATACAAATTCATTTCGTCGTGCGTTTTAATTCTATAATAACAAAAACAAATATTCAAAAAATGTGAATTACGTTGTGTTATTTTGAAGAAATAAGATCATTTAGTTATTTATTATTTTAATATTTAATTTAAAACTTACTGAATCTTAACCATAAAACATCAAAAATAATGTAGCTTACATTATTTTGCTTAGTTTAAGCTGTCTCCATAACAGTTTTATCGAAATCGTTCAAATTATAAGAGTGCTTATTAATTTCACAAAACATAATCACGGAGCCATAAACCTCTCTAACCACTAACTCTATTTACTGACTAGAATAACTTGTGCAATTTCAACAAAATCGGTTCAGCTCAGCATAGAACCTTAAGAAAAGTACCGAATATCCTTTTACTGGTTTTCAGATGTCTCCATACAAAATTTTGTTGAAATTGGTAAAATTATAAGGGTTTTCAGTAATTCTCACGGAACTCTAAAATGTATCGATAATAAAAGGGTATCCTTTATTATTTTTAATTCATTTCATAGTGAATTTTATTGGAATCAGTTAAACTGTAAGGGTTCGTTGTGATTCTTACGGAATCCTAAAACGCATAGAATATTTTTTATTAGCTTTCACTTATTGTCATACGTATTTTATTGAAATTGGCTTAACTAAGAGTTTTAAAATTTCACGGAACCCAAAAGAATATATCGAATATCCTTTTTGGCTTTGCAAATACCTCTATACCATTTTTTGTACAGTTGGTTAAATTATATGGTTTTTAGTAATTGTCACGAAATCCTAAAGAAGAATCAAACCTTAGATTTTCGTTGTAGACGATTTTCCTTTGCGGCTTCACCCACATGGATATAGAATGGTTCCCTGCATACATATTTTATATTGACTGATGATGCTTTGTCCATCGTGATCTTGATACCGGTTCCCATCCTTGATTTTAACTTGATTTAGATCCCATTTCGGTTGCGCTTCTCCGAATTCAAACCTTTGATTCAAATGTAATAAATTTTTGCATATAATTTACGCAGGAACCCTAAATATGTATTATTGTTATGTATTTATATAAAAAGTAACGAAAATTTTCTTCTGTGTTTGATTATTGAAGAATTGTCAAACAATGTTTTTTTACATATCATTTGACTAGGTATATTGATAAATAAATGTAAAATTGTTGGGCGACTGGCTATGCAGTACTCTCCTGAGTTATTTCTTCCAATGTATTTGTTCTAACCTAAAAGGGTGCGTATACGTGAAGCCACTTTTTCTACAAAATCCGTCAATTGTAGTAATCACGAACATGTCTGTATTTCTTTTATAATACAAAACCAAAAGCCCTGAAAGGCAAATAATTTTTTTCCGTGTTTTTGTAATTACATCATAGTTTTAGAATAAATAATACTTTTATGTATAAAACTAAGAAATAACTTTCCGTGAAACTGGGTTTGTCTGAGCGCAAATTAGCATTTGGCAAAAAATTTAATATTTCTTTGTAATACAGCGAAATAGCGCTATCTCTCGACATGTTTGCTGTTTGTAATCGATTTGAATCACTTTAAGAACAATAATTTTACTATAATAACAACAAAAGCGTTTACAAAATGTGCACTGAATACTTAACTTTTTTTGTGGCAAAAGTTAGTCTAAACAATTAAGCAAAAAACTATAATTCACGACTTATTAACAATCACATATCTTCGCATTAAAAATCAATAAGTAACTTTAATTTGATATTCTATGTCGTGCATAATATTAATTAATGAATATTGTATTAATTGAACATTTATAAAACTTTTATTATTTTAAAATTCTTTGTCATTTGAATATGCAAGAAATATAGCTTTGCACAGTTTGCGAGAAGTAACAAGAAATTTATATAGCTTCTTTTTACCGAAACAAAGTATTGATGCATAAATACGCAAAATGAAGGTCGGCATAGGTATGGTGTTATGGCCTTTTTCGAGGAAAAGTGAAATAATTTGATTGCGTAGTGAATGAGGTAAGATTGAGTTCAGGTTGGGCAATATACGAAAACTACTTTAGGTTATGTGGAATTAATGATTTATCGTTATTGGGATAATTTAATGTAATTGGTGCAAAAATAATGTATTGTTATTTAATAAATACGTATATTTTGTATGGAAGTGCTTTTGCGTAACAACTTTGCTTTAAATAATCCACAAGTCTTTATGTATTTTAAATAAAATATTTTTTATGTAGATGTTTAAGAACATTGAGTTTTAATCGCTCTGGCAAAATTGGAATTATTGCTTTTAAATTTGGTCACTTTAGTTGTATAAGAACTTGCAGTATTATTAATTTCTAATGGTTTCAAATCCAAACCTCCGTAATGTACAAGTTGGCCCGTCAGTTCATAACGCCCGAGCGCGTCCTGCGCAGGCGTCCTTTTAGTGCGCAACATCGTCTCGAGCAAATCTAGTCGACGAAATTCCGTCATTAAATCTCGTTCAAAAAGCGCACACTTGGCGGCACGTAATGCTATCTCCGCGTACTTAATTACACCGCTGTCACCGAAAGGATCGAAAGCGACGCGGTCGTAGAGGCTCTGCGGCTGAGCGAAGCAGCGCTGTGGCAGCGTTTGATCGAGAAGCAGGCCGAGAACGAGGGCACTGCAGGCGCCGAGCAGGTGTGCGCTCGGCGCCGCGTCGAACGCCTTGTATTCGAACCGGCCACGTTCGGTACTCGCGCGTGCGGGTCGCAGCAGCGGATGGTCTTCGGTTCGGCCACGAATGCGAAACAGGCGGGCCGACGGTTGCCGCGCACGCTCGTTCGCCGCGAGAGCCTCCCACGCGTTGCCCTCGGCAAAGGGCGCGTTGAGTGTGAACAGCGAGATGTAAGCGCAAACCAAGCGAGCTTCTCCGCGGCGGCTACGAGTTGCGTCTCCGACCAATCCGGTAGCGAAAAATTAAGGTCGGGTCCGTACGTCAGCATAGCGACGTCAGCAAGCCGGCATTCGGGAAGAATAAGCCGCCGCGCCTCCTCCCAGGCGGCTAGTGGCGGATCGAACACGTAGGGCGGCGCCGTCGGGTGGTAGGCGGCCACAGCCAGGTCTAACCCGGTGCGCATCAGCCGCACTCGAAGCTGGTGCTCTAGGCGTAGAAGTTGATTGAGCGCGGCGCCGATACTTGTAGTGGGCGGCGTGCGCACTTCCAGCCCTTTGACGGCTTGATCCAGCAGCTTTCCTTCACGGGTATACCGTTCTACGCCTTCCACGTACCAGTAACCATTTTTGACGCCCTCGCTATCGTGGTATAAAGTTGGGTCTCCAGCGCCTGGCCGGTTTTCCAGCACCGTAGATAAGTCTTTTACAGCGATATTCTTATAAAATCTCAAACCGTCCGCAGAGTAATCATTTTTTGATGTTAGTAGATATTCAAATTCTATACCGATTAAATATCGAGTTCTCATGATTTAGTTTGATGTATAATCATATACCTTTGTATCTATCTATATAAATTCTACTTTCAACATTAGAAATATCTAATCTTTACTATTTTACACTATTATATCGATCACTCCCTGAGCAAATTCCGATCCGTGTCCGATTTGACACGTCAGGAAGAGGCGTACACACATTATAGTGCGCCGTGCTCGCGGCCGTGACGCACCGGAAACCCGCCGCCTTAGAGAAACCGCAAAACTATCTTTAAAAATTCTACCTGTATCAATAAAACCATTTATAAAGTAATTTTCTTAAAAAATTAAAAAGTACAATATTAGTGCATTAATTAGTTTCATATTACAAGAGTAGAATAACAAATTCTGCACATTTTATCTTCTGCAGATAAATTATTAACGTTTAAAACAATCCGTCCAGGGACCTTATTTTACATCCAATATAGAAGATTGATGACCATCCATCTATCCAAACTAATCTACTCACCACTCTGCGTCACGTCCCCACGTAGATGATCGGTTAACTCCTAACGAATATACTTACTCATGATTCGGTTTCACATCCGATGTACATAATCGATTTACGGTTAACTAGAAAAATTGCTTTATGGCTTCCTATCAAATACGTTGATTAACAAATGTTTAACTAAAATAATCTACTTACTTATTTCAAATAGACAGCTATGCTTGTATGTGTAGGTACAGTGAACAGCTATGGTGGCTTTTAGTGGTATTTCGTTTTTACATTTCTATTGTTTTCATTTATGTCTAATGCCTTCCATTTTCCGCCCTACTTTACGAACAATATTTTAAAGTGTAACGAGAGCGTTGTCAGTTTTGAGACGATAGGTCAGACATTAGTCTATGGAAATACTATTATAGTCGTGAGAGTTATTATAAAGACTTTATTAAAGAAAATTTACATGTTAATAAGTGTCTTTAGTCTATTGTTCTCTATAACCGAAGTCGTACGAAATATCTTTAATGGCGTCAGATGAATCTTCGACATGTCGATAAATATCTTAAAACGCAAACGTATACCTATATATAATTCCCAGATTATATTCAATAGTAAACACTGTGCGTAAATGTTTTCAGTACAGAAAAATCGGTATTTATTTCAAACTAGGATTGGTGAAAACATTCGTGGAAAATAATTTACCGTATTACAGTAATCACTTCAGCTATTTATCTAGATCGGCTAGCGTACCTTCTTTCCATACCTATTCGAATCGATATAGTGACTTGGTCGTACGAACATCTTTGTTTCGATGTAGCTATAGTGGATATTGTATCAACTAACATCGACTACAAACGCTTAGCGTAATGGCCGATACCTTGGTCGTTTGTACGGTGTGCCGAAACGTGCATGTGGATGTACTTACTTAAACCGGCTTGTTCGGCATGCTGGGAAGCCATCAAGGCTGCACTGCAGATGATCGGTAATAACCTTGGAATACTATACTTTCTGACTAAAGAGGGTCTGTAATGTGTTTAGGAAGGTATTATCTCTTCTTCGAATAATAAGCAATACCACTGCTTTACTTTATGCTTCAGTCATTTCGTATGCGAGTAAAGTAGAAGTGTTAATTTCAGGATGCCCGTAAGTAACGGTTTTCAGTCCGCTGTTGTCATAGTAATACTAACCTACATACTTGGTTTTGTCCGCATGGCTCTAGAATTAATTTAATCATTTTTATATCGAGCAGTTTCTTTGTTGCGGAAGTCGCGAGGGATCACATCGTATCGGACGTACTTATCTGTTACACGATCATCCGTAGCGGGATGTTTTGTTTGAATTATTGATGAATTGAAAATTGAATGCGTTGACGTTGGGATATGAAGCACAGCGTGTACCACGCCGTTACAGTATAAGTTAGCCGGTAACGCTTATAGCCCTTGTATAGAGCGAACTTTGCTCAAAGCGACACTTGATCGGGTACTGGGTGCAGCAATCCCTGTACTGCTCTGCTTTGGTGGATGACATATTCTACGTGAGCGACCATGCGCAGGAAACGATCGACATATACGCCCAAGCACTCTAGTCTGCCACTCCACTCTTTGTCCTTGGAGCTTGAGCTATGGTGACATAGTGTTGTAGGTCAGACAGTAGCGCCGCTACCGTCGTGCAATCTTGTATATGTCCTTATAGCAAGAACGTAGGTTTGAGACAGAGGATTTATTGACTGCCTCGAGCGCGAAATGCATCTCATCGGGCATAACCTAAATGAACCTTTGGGATTGAGTAGGCTGGGGACCCAGCGTATGGTCAAAGGTCTCGTCGGGCCTGATGAAAGCGCCAGCTCGATTCATACTGAGGAGCGGCGACTTTAGGATTTTGTGTAGAGAAGGGTCGACCGTTCGGCGATATTTTCAGATTCAGAGCAATGGTTTGGAGAAACTGGAAGAAACCTGATCGGCAAAGTCAAACATCCGATGGAAATTATTCCAAAGGCTCGGAGTGGCAGCTGGATAAGAACTCGGCACGGCATTCCACATGCTTTGATGGATAATATGTTTCACTTGAGAAATCATACGCAGAAAACGATCGATGTATACACTCAAGTACTGGAATTTAGTCTGTCTTTCACCTCCTGTCTTCGGAGTTTGAACTGTGGCGTCATGGACCGCTCTAGGCCGGACAGCAGGGTGACCATCTTCCCAAATTGACGATGAGACGCCACTTGTTCAACCAGTCCCGTAACAAGTTGAGGACCATCTGCAGCGTCGCTATTGCGAGGTCATCTGACGAAAGGATGTAAAAAATGCGCTATCATTGGAATGCGTTGCGGGCGAGGTGCTGATATTCTGCAGCAGCTTGCACAGGAGCTAGGAGCATCACATTCGATCGAACGCCTTTCGATGTCGATAAAGACTCCGGAAGTACGACATTTCCGATTGAGTCCATGAAATGTAGCAGTCGCGCCAGCTTAAGCGTAGTGGAGTACCCACTGTAAAACCCAAACTGCTCTTGACACGACATCAATTGTTGCAGGTGCCGCAGTATTATTCGCTCAAAGAACGTGTGTATGTGGATCTATGTGGGTGATTGGCTATCAGTTTGCTGCATACCGGGGTCCTTTTCTGCCTTCGAGATAGCGGTGACGCGTTTTATCTTTCAGGATTCTGGGAAATATCCAGTCCGGAGTACTCCACTGAATAGCCTAGTCATTGCGACCAAGGCTCTTTTAGCAACTTCGTGATGGCTGCGGTAGATTCCAGGGACCTACCATTTAGTCAGCCGGCACATCGCCTTAGTCATTTCAGATGGGCGCATTATATAGTAAACTCCGGCTGGCGGCGCTGGGGCTGATAGAAACTCTCGTACGTCTTGTATAGTAGATTATAATGCGCGGGAGTCGAAAGCCAGGAGCGCCACTGTGCTAGGCTCCTCGTCATTTTCATTTCGCGTAGAAACCTAATTGGTCCCGTTTATTGACGATTATCGTCCGTCTGTACTTCATGTGTATTACAAAACTATCCTAAGACTCAAGGTAATATATAACTACGTGATTATCCTTTAAACCTTATAGTCCTACCCTGATAATAAATATACATACGCAAATTTGTTGTATTCATACTTCAATCTAAGGTCAAAACCTATTAAAATCCCTTAGTCACTGGGCCATATGGACGGATTATGAATTGTAGTAACAATATTTAAACATACATTTGTGCCGATATTATTTTAGATTAATTTTTCAAACTCATGAGAAGCATCGTAATTTGTTTAATTTAATATTGCAATTACATTTCCTTCACAGGTACGGAATCTAAATACTCGTGTGTGACTACATACATCGGTATGTATGTATCACATACATATTCGATATAATTTAAAAGTTGTTACATAGTATCGACTATGTAACAATTTTTCAAAGCTCGGCACAAGGACGTTAATTATTTCAAATAACGTTCTCAATCAATTATTTCATTAGGCTTTGTATAGGAACTCTAGCGCGCTAGTATCTTCGATCGCGTCAAATGCAAAGTATATTCTACGAACCGTGAATGTCATGTTGATGTTAATGGTACGATTCAACAGGCTTTATTCATAGTTTTTTCGTTTAGGATAATGAGCTTTGCGTTGGTGAAATAAATCCACTTATCATAACCAATTATAATTATATTATTTTATAATGAAAAGAATTTTAAGGTATTCCTCTACATAGACTTAATTACATAAAACAGTTGTTTCTGGCTACAATTTTTTTATAAAATTAATTCGAATACTATTTAAGAAATAACAAAGACACCATCGCTGACAAAAATTAAATGAAATTTAGTTTAACCTTTTCTTTTGAAACCTGCTGGAAACGGTGAAATTATCCTGTATCATTCTCAAATATGAACTTAAGTTTTACTATTCTGCATTCGCTTTACAGTTAATTTACCCGCGGAAATGTACCAGGCGGACCGACGAAACAGTGATTTTCGACAGTGA
>BGZK01003312.1:0-27681 GCA_005406025.1 Eumeta japonica
GCCTGGCCTGGCCCTAACCTAACCTAGCCTGGCCTGGCCTGGCCTGGCCTAACCCCTAACCTGGCCTAACCTGGCCTAACCTGGCCTAACCTAACCTGGCCTGGCCTAACCTAACCTAACCTGGCCTGGCCTGGCCTAACCTAACCTAACCTGGCCTGGCCTAACCTGGCCTGGCCTGGCCTAGCCTAACCTGGCCTGGCCTGGCCTGGCCTGGCCCTAACCTAACCTAACCTGGCCTAAGCCTAACCTGGCCTAGCCTCAACCTGGCCTGGCCTGGCCTGGCCTGGCCCCTGGCCTGGCCTAACTGGCCTGGCCTGGCCAACCTGGCCTGGCCTGGCCTGGCCTGGCCTGGCCTGGCCCCTGGCCTGGCCTGGCCTGGCCCTGGCCCTGGCCTGGCCTGGCCTGGCCTGGCCTGGCCTGGCCTGGCCTGGCCTGGCCTGGCCTGGCCTGGCCTGGCCTGGCCTGGCCTGGCCTGGCCTGGCCTGGCCTGGCCTGGCCTGGCCTGGCCTGGCCTGGCCTGGCCTGGCCTGGCCTGGCCTGGCCTGGCCTGGCCTGGCCTGGCCTGGCCTGGCCTGGCCTGGCCTGGCCTGGCCTGGCCTGGCCTGGCCTGGCCTGGCCTGGCCTGGCCTGGCCTGGCCTGGCCTGAAGCCTGGCCTGGCCTGGCCTGGCCTGGCCTGGCCTGGCCTGGCCTGGCCTGGCCTGGCCTGGCCTGGCCTGGCCTGGCCTGGCCTGGCCTGGCCTGGCCTGGCCTGGCCTGGCCCCAGCCTGGCCTGGCCTGGCCTGGCCTGGCCTGGCCTGGCCTGGCCTGGCCTGGCCTGGCCTAGCCTGGCCTGGCCTGGCCTGGCCTGGCCTGGCCTGGCCTGGCCTGGCCTGGCCTGGCCTGGCCTGGCCTGGCCTGGCCTGGCCTGGCCTGGCCTGGCCTGGCCTGGCCTGGGCCTGGCCTGGCCTGGCCTGGCCTGGCCTGGCCTGGCCTGGCCTGGCCTGGCCTGGCCTGGCCTGGCCTGGCCTGGCCTGGCCTGGCCTGGCCTGGCCTGGCCTGGCCTGGCCTGGCCTGGCCTGGCCTGGCCTGGCCTGGCCTGGCCTGGCCTGGCCTGGCCTGGCCTGGCCTGGCCTGGCCTGGCCTGGCCTGGCCTGGCCTGGCCTGGCCTGGCCTGGCCCCTGGCCTGGCCTGGCCTGGCCTGGCCTGGCCTGGCCTGGCCTGGCCTGGCCTGGCCTGGCCTGGCCTGGCCTGGCCTGGCCTGGCCTGGCCTGGCCTGGCCTGGCCTGGCCTGGCCTGGCCTGGCCTGGCCTGGCCTGGCCTGGCCTGGCCTGGCCTGGCCTGGCCTGGCCTGGCCTGGCCTGGCCTGGCCTGGCCTGGCCTGGCCTGGCCTGGCCTGGCCTGGCCTGGCCTGGCCTGGCCTGGCCTGGCCTGGCCTGGCCTGGCCTGGCCTGGCCTGGCCTGGCCTGGCCTGGCCTGGCCTGGCCTGGCCTGGCCTGGCCTGGCCTGGCCTGGCCTGGCCTGGCCTGGCCTGGCCTGGCCTGGCCTGGCCTGGCCTGGCCTGGCCTGGCCTGGCCTGGCCTGGCCTGGCCTGGCCTGGCCTGGCCTGGCCTGGCCTGGCCTGGCCTGGCCTGGCCTGGCCTGGCCTGGCCTGGCCTGGCCTGGCCTGGCCTGGCCTGGCCTGGCCTGGCCTGGCCTGGCCTGGCCTGGCCTGGCCTGGCCTGGCCTGGCCTGGCCTGGCCTGGCCTGGCCTGGCCTGGCCTGGCCTGGCCTGGCCTGGCCTGGCCTGGCCTGGCCTGGCCTGGCCTGGCCTGGCCTGGCCTGGCCTGGCCTGGCCTGGCCTGGCCTGGCCTGGCCTGGCCTGGCCTGGCCTGGCCTGGCCTGGCCTGGCCTGGCCTGGCCTGGCCTGGCCTGGCCTGGCCTGGCCTGGCCTGGCCTGGCCTGGCCTGGCCTGGCCTGGCCTGGCCTGGCCTGGCCTGGCCTGGCCTGGCCTGGCCTGGCCTGGCCTGGCCTGGCCTGGCCTGGCCTGGCCTGGCCTGGCCTGGCCTGGCCTGGCCTGGCCTGGCCTGGCCTGGCCTGGCCTGGCCTGGCCTGGCCTGGCCTGGCCTGGCCTGGCCTGGCCTGGCCTGGCCTGGCCTGGCCTGGCCTGGCCTGGCCTGGCCTGGCCTGGCCTGGCCTGGCCTGGCCTGGCCTGGCCTGGCCTGGCCTGGCCTGGCCTGGCCTGGCCTGGCCTGGCCTGGCCTGGCCTGGCCTGGCCTGGCCTGGCCTGGCCTGGCCTGGCCTGGCCTGGCCTGGCCTGGCCTGGCCTGGCCTGGCCTGGCCTGGCCTGGCCTGGCCTGGCCTGGCCTGGCCTGGCCTGGCCTGGCCTGGCCTGGCCTGGCCTGGCCTGGCCTGGCCTGGCCTGGCCTGGCCTGGCCTGGCCTGGCCTGGCCTGGCCTGGCCTGGCCTGGCCTGGCCTGGCCTGGCCTGGCCTGGCCTGGCCTGGCCTGGCCTGGCCTGGCCTGGCCTGGCCTGGCCTGGCCTGGCCTGGCCTGGCCTGGCCTGGCCTGGCCTGGCCTGGCCTGGCCTGGCCTGGCCTGGCCTGGCCTGGCCTGGCCTGGCCTGGCCTGGCCTGGCCTGGCCTGGCCTGGCCTGGCCTGGCCTGGCCTGGCCTGGCCTGGCCTGGCCTGGCCTGGCCTGGCCTGGCCTGGCCTGGCCTGGCCTGGCCTGGCCTGGCCTGGCCTGGCCTGGCCTGGCCTGGCCTGGCCTGGCCTGGCCTGGCCTGGCCTGGCCTGGCCTGGCCTGGCCTGGCCTGGCCTGGCCTGGCCTGGCCTGGCCTGGCCTGGCCTGGCCTGGCCTGGCCTGGCCTGGCCTGGCCTGGCCTGGCCTGGCCTGGCCTGGCCTGGCCTGGCCTGGCCTGGCCTGGCCTGGCCTGGCCTGGCCTGGCCTGGCCTGGCCTGGCCTGGCCTGGCCTGGCCTGGCCTGGCCTGGCCTGGCCTGGCCTGGCCTGGCCTGGCCTGGCCTGGCCTGGCCTGGCCTGGCCTGGCCTGGCCTGGCCTGGCCTGGCCTGGCCTGGCCTGGCCTGGCCTGGCCTGGCCTGGCCTGGCCTGGCCTGGCCTGGCCTGGCCTGGCCTGGCCTGGCCTGGCCTGGCCTGGCCTGGCCTGGCCTGGCCTGGCCTGGCCTGGCCTGTGGCCTGGCCTGGCCTGGCCTGGCCTGGCCTGGCCTGGCCTGGCCTGGCCTGGCCTGGCCTGGCCTGGCCTGGCCTGGCCTGGCCTGGCCTGGCCTGGCCTGGCCTGGCCTGGCCTGGCCTGGCCTGGCCTGGCCTGGCCTGGCCTGGCCTGGCCTGGCCTGGCCTGGCCTGGCCTGGCCTGGCCTGGCCTGGCCTGGCCTGGCCTGGCCTGGCCTGGCCTGGCCTGGCCTGGCCTGGCCTGGCCTGGCCTGGCCTGGCCTGGCCTGGCCTGGCCTGGCCACCTGGCCTGGCCTGGCCTGGCCTGGCCTGGCCTGGCCTGGCCTGGCCTGGCCTGGCCTGGCCTGGCCTGGCCTGGCCTGGCCTGGCCTGGCCTGGCCTGGCCTGGCCTGGCCTGGCCTGGCCTGGCCTGGCCTGGCCTGGCCTGGCCTGGCCTGGCCTGGCCTGGCCTGGCCTGGCCTGGCCTGGCCTGGCCTGGCCTGGCCTGGCCTGGCCTGGCCTGGCCTGGCCTGGCCTGGCCTGGCCTGGCCTGGCCTGGCCTGGCCTGGCCTGGCCTGGCCTGGCCTGGCCTGGCCTGGCCTGGCCTGGCCTGGCCTGGCCTGGCCTGGCCTGGCCTGGCCTGGCCTGGCCTGGCCTGGCCTGGCCTGGCCTGGCCTGGCCTGGCCTGGCCTGGCCTGGCCTGGCCTGGCCTGGCCTGGCCTGGCCTGGCCTGGCCTGGCCTGGCCTGGCCTGGCCTGGCCTGGCCTGGCCTGGCCTGGCCTGGCCTGGCCTGGCCTGGCCTGGCCTGGCCTGGCCTGGCCTGGCCTGGCCTGGCCTGGCCTGGCCTGGCCTGGCCTGGCCTGGCCTGGCCTGGCCTGGCCTGGCCTGGCCTGGCCTGGCCTGGCCTGGCCTGGCCTGGCCTGGCCTGGCCTGGCCTGGCCTGGCCTGGCCTGGCCTGGCCTGGCCTGGCCTGGCCTGGCCTGGCCTGGCCTGGCCTGGCCTGGCCTGGCCTGGCCTGGCCTGGCCTGGCCTGGCCTGGCCTGGCCTGGCCTGGCCTGGCCTGGCCTGGCCTGGCCTGGCCTGGCCTGGCCTGGCCTGGCCTGGCCTGGCCTGGCCTGGCCTGGCCTGGCCTGGCCTGGCCTGGCCTGGCCTGGCCTGGCCTGGCCTGGCCTGGCCTGGCCTGGCCTGGCCTGGCCTGGCCTGGCCTGGCCTGGCCTGGCCTGGCCTGGCCTGGCCTGGCCTGGCCTGGCCCTGGCCTGGCCTGGCCTGGCCTGGCCTGGCCTGGCCTGGCCTGGCCTGGCCTGGCCTGGCCTGGCCTGGCCTGGCCTGGCCTGGCCTGGCCTGGCCTGGCCTGGCCTGGCCTGGCCTGGCCTGGCCTGGCCTGGCCTGGCCTGGCCTGGCCTGGCCTGGCCTGGCCTGGCCTGGCCTGGCCTGGCCTGGCCTGGCCTGGCCTGGCCTGGCCTGGCCTGGCCTGGCCTGGCCTGGCCTGGCCTGGCCTGGCCTGGCCTGGCCTGGCCTGGCCTGGCCTGGCCTGGCCTGGCCTGGCCTGGCCTGGCCTGGCCTGGCCTGGCCTGGCCTGGCCTGGCCTGGCCTGGCCTGGCCTGGCCTGGCCTGGCCTGGCCTGGCCTGGCCTGGCCTGGCCTGGCCTGGCCTGGCCTGGCCTGGCCTGGCCTGGCCTGGCCTGGCCTGGCCTGGCCTGGCCTGGCCTGGCCTGGCCTGGCCTGGCCTGGCCTGGCCTGGCCTGGCCTGCCTGGCCTGGCCTGGCCTGGCCTGGCCTGGCCTGGCCTGGCCTGGCCTGGCCTGGCCTGGCCTGGCCTGGCCTGGCCTGGCCTGGCCTGGCCTGGCCTGGCCTGGCCTGGCCTGGCCTGGCCCTGGCCTGGCCTGGCCTGGCCTGGCCTGGCCTGGCCTGGCCTGGCCTGGCCTGGCCTGGCCTGGCCTGGCCTGGCCTGGCCTGGCCTGGCCTGGCCTGGCCTGGCCTGGCCTGGCCCCTGGCCTGGCCTGGCCTGGCCTGGCCTGGCCTCAACCTGGCCTGGCCTGGCCTAACCTGCTAACCTGGCCTAACCTGGCCTGGCCTGGCCTGGCCTGAACCTGGCAGTCATTTGCCTGGCCGTTCGTACCGTGCAGACGTGCCGATCGCAGCTCTGTGTTGTTCCTGGCCTGGTACATGCAATACTCGCTCGACTTAGCCTGCCGTGCTGTTCCTCGGTCCCTCTCGTTTCATCTTGGCGGTTTCCTATACGTGCCGCCATCTTGGCCTGTGTCAACGGGAGGTGCCTCTCGTTCCATCTTGTGTGAGGTGCCATCTGCCTGGCCACGCCCCCTTCGGACCGCCTACCTGGTGGTCTACTGGCCTGGCCTAGCCGGTGCCGAGGCATCCAGTGCCTTCGGGCCCCCATCTTCAGTGCAGGGACACCTTCCGGATGCACCGGGGCTGCTGCCTGGACACAGCGACGGGCGGTGCGGTGACGTCATCGGACACTACAATCGGGTGATTCACCGAGTGGGAAGCCCTGGAGCCCCCTGCATCCATTGCCTGGACTCCGACATCGAGGGCGGCTTTACATCGCTGGCAGGGGCCGGCGAATTAAAGTTTGAATTTCCCGCCTACACCGACTTTGGTGACGTCGGTGCAGTGGTGGCGGCACTTACGGTTGCCGAAGGCCGGGAAGTTGCCGGAGATCCCCGAACAACCTGCTCAGAAAAATTGAGCGATTTCCGGGGTTTGATCCGGCGACATCCGGGGCCTACGAAGGCGACCTGGCCTGGAGCCACCGATGCATAGCAGTAGTGCGGCAAAATCTTGACTGCTTGGCATAAACTGCGCCACCCAGCGGGTCAACGCTGCACTGCGCAAGACGGACAACCTGAGAAACAGCTGCCGATGACGTAGGTCTAAGATTAGAAATATTTGTTGATTAATTGTTTTGGATAATATTATTTAAATTTTAGTTGTGCAAATTATTATAAATAATTAAATAGAGTATACAATATTGTAAAATTATAAAATCAATAATCCTGGTGCCTCCATCTGTCGGCTGTGTGGGACTGGGACGGGGATCGGTTATATAGGGGCGCTATTTTGGATATAAAAAGGGCGCACAGATCGACTTCGTAAGCTGGCAACACCGAATAGTGTTGTCAGTACACAGAACCACCGTGCATATAGGGGCGACACTGGTAGATATACTAGTGCTCGCCGAAACCCCAATTGTCTCAGGGGCGCCACTGGTTTGTAGATCGATTTGTCAAAATTATTCGGTTAATCCGCCGCGACATATAGGGGGCGACACCAGCATAGACTAGTGTTCGCCAAACCCGTTTTTTGTTTCGGGGGCGCCACCGAAGTTCAGATTTAAATTTATTTCACTAGAGGGCGCCATTTTTCGAACAAATTAAATTATTTAGGATTGGACCGCCGCCGCATGTAGCGGGGGCGCCACCTTACTTTCGGTAATTAAAAATTCCCTCACTAGGGGCGCCACATTTTTGGACTTAGAAAATTTTTGCCCCTTCAATAGATATTGATCTCCGTCCTGTGTCTTCAAGAATTGTTGAACGGTGACCGGACCCCTACCCCCTTCACCAACCCCCTTCATACCGCCCCTCCCCACACCCAAACCCATATAAATTACCCCCCTCTTCCCCCTCCCCTCTCCCCCCTCAACCTAACTTGTAAACGGAGGGTCCTAGGGTACCCGAGTTTGGGCTCATTGGATTCGCCGGGAAAAAAGGAAACTTTTGGCTCCGGCAGATTCCTAAAAACAAAGCCCAATCCAAAGATAAACGGGAAAAACCCAAATTTGGAACCCCCTCTGGCTGTAATTTGATAACCGTAGATGTCAGATCACTGAAACCGGTGTCAAACGAAAGCTGAGGACCGGCTCCAGGTTTTGGCCCCTCCACAATCTGAGAAATCCTCTCCCTTTCAAATAGAAAAGAGCCCAGAGATGGAAGACAGGAGAAGGATGCCGGCGAAACCCTCTGCCGCCAAACCTCAACAGAGAAAGAAACCGTCTCCAAAATCTCTTCCCCCTGTAAGGAAAGAGACGGCAACAAGACCGTCTCTCCAAGAAATAGTAGCGAGGGGATCGAAGGAAGAGGCGGTGATGAGACTGATGGCGGAGATGACGTCAAGCGAAGAGGATGCGAGTCGGCGAAAGAGCCGGGATTCAGATCTCCTCATCAAAAAGATCCTTCAGGATGAGAAAAGAGCACTGGCAGCTGGTTCCTCAGGGGAATCATCGTTGTCCTCGGTTGATACATACTCCAGGAGGACTGCCCGCAAGAAAATGGTATCCGTCGAGGTCCACACACCTAAAGGGATGAGGACCTCCGCCGAGACGGAGAGCGGTGCTTTTGTTTCCCTACAAGCCGTAGGCGAATTTGCGGGGCAGCTCAGCCTCTGTGAAGAAATAGAGCACCCGCCTACGCCTGCGCCTGAAACTGCTGCCATACAGGATAAGGACTTGACCCAAGTCTCAATAAAAGATGACCGCCCAAATGAAACTGAGCCCTCCATAAGCAGGACGGCCTCTATTGTTAACAAGTTGGCATTAGAGGCAAAGGCTGAGCTGGAAAGGCTCACAAACATCAACAAAAATATTAAAGAAGCGGTTATCAGCAAACTATGTGCCATTGGCGAGCTGGCCCTCCGATTAGAGGAGTCTCGCTCTGGCTACGCGGCGGGGCTGGAGCGAGAAAAAGCCAGCAAGGCCCGGGAGATTGCTGCTTTAGAAAGCCAACATAGGCAGAAAACAGAGCGGCAACTGAAACAATGCCTGGACCTGGCCGCCAAAATGGACATGGTTGAGAGTGAAGTTAAGGCCACCCGGAACATCCTGGGATTTTACGACGTCCCGGAGACACTGGAGCGGATCCGGAAGGCGGTGGAACAGCCTCAAAAAAGGACCTACTCGCAGGTGGCAGCAACAACACCGTCTGCACCTGCGAAAAAGATTCCACTTCCTCAGCGCGGGTCTGCACATACTATTATAGTAACATCTAAAGAAACGGCAGATACCGCAGATCACGTCATAGAAAAGATTAGACGAGCGGTTGACGCCAGAAAGATGAAAGTGTGTGTGGACCGGCTGAGGAAGACAAAGGACCAAAAGGTCGTGATAAGTTGTCCAACAAGAAAGGATATTGACAGAATGAGTGGACAACTTAAGGAAAAGGGGCTGAAGGTAACAGAAGCCACCCGGAAACTGCCCATGGTAGTAATAAGGGACGTCCTCAGAGAAAATACTGATGAGGATATTGTTAAGTCCTTAAAAAAACAGAACAAGCACGCCACCGCAGATCTCGACTGGGGCAGTATAGAAATAAGAGTCAGGTTCCGGAAAAGGGCTAGAAATGACCACGAGTGCCACCCGGTACTCGAGGTCTCGCCCGAACTATGGCGTCGACTTGTCGACGCGGGCTATGTTTATGTGGGGTTACAAAGACGCCCAGTATGGGACCAGTCCCCCCTCGTACAGTGTACGCAATGCTTAGGATTCGGCCACACCCGTAAGTATTGCACGGTAAAGGCCGAAATTTGCGCGCACTGCGGGGGGGAGCACAGGTCCCAAATCTGTGAAAAGCGCCAAAAAGGTGAAGCCCCCAAATGTATAAACTGCACGCGCGACAAGCTAAATGACACCGCACATGGAGCATTCAGCTCGGAGTGCAGTGTCAGGAACAAATGGGACGCTATAGCCAGGGCCGAGTGTCCTACACGCTACCTGCAGATGCTGCTCCGACACGGAGACGGATAGTTCTCCTTCACCCTGTAGTCCTGATCCTATATCCTTCACCGGAAACTGAGTAGGACGCGGCCTGAGTGCGCTGGATGAAAAGTTTATAAAAATCGTAAAAAGGACTGAAATTTTGTTTGACTGATAATTATGCAACAATAAAAGTGTCAAAGAACAGAAGAAATAGTTAATAGATAAATGTAATTAATGAATAGAAGAAATAATCAATAGAATAGACAGATACCTTGAAAATTATGTCTTTATTATGGTGAGCTCCAGGTGAACTCGTATATAGTAAAATAGTCGGTAACCTTCGAAAATGTATTAAATAAGAATAAGCAAAATTATGTAAAATAATAGAAATAAAATAAGAAATTAATTTAGACAATTAGATAACAAATAAAAATGTAATAAATAAACATAGAATTAAGAAAAATGAATAAATGAAATTGTAAACGACTATGAAGTTAAGAAAAGTGTTAATGAACAAATGTAATACTTAATAGAAGGTATTTTGTAAGATTTATAGATTTATGTAACATAATAAAATGAAATAAACACAGAAACAAATAAATAAGAACCCTAATCCTGTGGAGTATAATATAATAAAATAAGTTAACAGAGCGTGAGAGGCACAGATGCGAGATGTATGTACCTGAAAAATAGCATAAAGTTAAAAGGTCTGTCTCCACCATGAGACAGAGGTGGGAAAAAAAAACCTAACCTAACCTAACCTGGCCTAACCTAACCTGGCCTGGCCTGGCCTGGCCTGGCCTGGCCTGGCCTGGCCTGGCCTGGCCTGGCCTGGCCTGGCCTGGCCTGGCCTGGCCTGGCCTGGCCTGGCCTGGCCTGGCCTGGCCTGGCCTGGCCTGGCCTGGCCTGGCCTGGCCTGGCCTGGCCTGGCCTGGCCTGGCCTGGCCTGGCCTGGCCTGGCCTGGCCTGGCCTGGCCTGGCCTGGCCTGGCCTGGCCTGGCCTGGCCTGGCCTGGCCTGGCCTGGCCTGGCCTGGCCTGGCCTGGCCTGGCCTGGCCTGGCCTGGCCTGGCCTGGCCTGGCCTGGCCTGGCCTGGCCTGGCCTGGCCTGGCCTGGCCTGGCCTGGCCTGGCCTGGCCTGGCCTGGCCTGGCCTGGCCTGGCCTGGCCTGGCCTGGCCTGGCCTGGCCTGGCCTGGCCTGGCCTGGCCTGGCCTGGCCTGGCCTGGCCTGGCCTGGCCTGGCCTGGCCTGGCCTGGCCTGGCCTGGCCTGGCCTGGCCTGGCCTGGCCTGGCCTGGCCTGGCCTGGCCTGGCCTGGCCTGGCCTGGCCTGGCCTGGCCTGGCCTGGCCTGGCCTGGCCTGGCCTGGCCTGGCCTGGCCTGGCCTGGCCTGGCCTGGCCTGGCCTGGCCTGGCCTGGCCTGGCCTGGCCTGGCCTGGCCTGGCCTGGCCTGGCCTGGCCTGGCCTGGCCTGGCCTGGCCTGGCCTGGCCTGGCCTGGCCTGGCCTGGCCTGGCCTGGCCTGGCCTGGCCTGGCCTGGCCTGGCCTGGCCTGGCCTGGCCTGGCCTGGCCTGGCCTGGCCTGGCCTGGCCTGGCCTGGCCTGGCCTGGCCTGGCCTGGCCTGGCCTGGCCTGGCCTGGCCTGGCCTGGCCTGGCCTGGCCTGGCCTGGCCTGGCCTGGCCTGGCCTGGCCTGGCCTGGCCTGGCCTGGCCTGGCCTGGCCTGGCCTGGCCTGGCCTGGCCTGGCCTGGCCTGGCCTGGCCTGGCTGGCCTGGCCTGGCCTGGCCTGGCCTGGCCTGGCCTGGCCTGGCCTGGCCTGGCCTGGCCTGGCCTGGCCTGGCCTGGCCTGGCCTGGCCTGGCCTGGCCTGGCCTGGCCTGGCCTGGCCTGGCCTACAGCCTGGCCTGGCCTGGCCTGGCCTGGCCTGGCCTGGCCTGGCCTGGCCTGGCCTGGCCTGGCCTGGCCTGGCCTGGCCTGGCCTGGCCTGGCCTGGCCTGGCCTGGCCTGGCCTGGCCTGGCCTGGCCTGGCCTGGCCTGGCCTGGCCTGGCCTGGCCTGGCCTGGCCTGGCCTGGCCTGGCCTGGCCTGGCCTGGCCTGGCCTGGCCTGGCCTGGCCTGGCCTGGCCTGGCCTGGCCTGGCCTGGCCTGGCCTGGCCTGGCCTGGCCTGGCCTGGCCTGGCCTGGCCTGGCCAAGCCTGGCCTGGCCTGGCCTGGCCTGGCCTGGCCTGGCCTGGCCTGGCCTGGCCTGGCCTGGCCTGGCCTGGCCTGGCCTGGCCTGGCCTGGCCTGGCCTGGCCTGGCCTGGCCTGGCCGGCCTGGCCTGAGCCTGGCCTGGCCTATTTAACCTAACCTAGCCTAACCTCCTGGCCTAACCTAACCTAACCTAACCAGTTACAAGCCAACCGCCGCTCGAAACGCACGAAAAACGCGCTCCGCACGGATAAATTCGGGAAAAGTATCATAGTTATTGGATTGCAGTGGTTGATGTGTCAGTTGATGCGGGACGACGAGCCCTGCACGAAAGTGTTTGAATTTCTAAAATCGGACTTTTAGAAAAATTTTATAGTGAAAAGTGTTTTCCCAAAGTGAAAGTGTCGCTATCTCCTAAGAGCGATCGACGACCCCCATTTTAAGGCATCGTCTGGAGCGCCCTACAGAGGGCGCCTGTCTGCTGACTTCGGGATTTTCCCGTGGCCCGTTCCTGAGAAATCGGGAAAATTGTGAAAACCACGTGGCCACGAGGTCCCAGTTCCCGAGGTCGCAGAACATCCAGCATACGCTCGCAAACTGCGCCCGGAGAGGGCGAACAGATAGCCGTGTCGGGCTGACCTCTACGACTTCAGGTTCCAGAAATATCACGAGAAAACCATTTAGAGGTTAGTCCTGACTTACTTTTGGGGTCTGTCTCGCAGGGAGATCTGCGACACCCAGTTTTGTTTGTGCATTCGACGCGTGCCTGTCGGAGGTACGACCGTGCAGAATCCCCGAATTTTCCGTGGCCATTTCCGGAAAATCTTGGAATAACCAGTTATCACGTGGCCACGAGGTCCTCGAAGGAGGGACCTAGAGATTCGGAGAGAACGCCAAATTAAGGCTCCGGCGAAGACGTGCTGAGTGGTGCTTTTAAAATTTTTTGGACTTTTAGAAAAATTTTATTCAAATTTTGAAATTTTGAAATTTATGTTAAAAGTTTTTCATAATAATTAATTTAGACTTACAGGGATTGTGTCCTACAGAAAGACTGTAAATTTTTAAATTTAAAAATAATTTTTTGAAAATTTTTATTATTTTTTTTATTTTTTTTATTTTTGAAGTGTTGGAGTTTTGTTCTTGGACTCCTAGGGCGTGTAGCCCCAGAAGCCACTTCACTTTAGTGAAGCAAAAAACCAATTAGTTTTTCGATATCTCGAGCCGTTCTCGAGATATCACGTTTTGAAGAAAATTGAAAAAAAATTTTTTATAAAACTACCCTCAAATCAAAATTTATTTTTTTTCAAAAAGTGGTTAGGGGGACGTATCTTGGCCTCCTGAGTCCCCCTGTGAGGGTCATTTTTTCGGCTTAAGCTTATTTTCAAAATTAATTAACCTTTTATAAAAAGTGCTTCTGGATCGCTTCGGAGGGTGCCTCTGGATCGATCTGGGCCGGTTTTGTTTCGGCCTGTATCTCGGAGTGGGGTGAGTTTAGGGGGGGCTCAATATCAGTTTCGGCTGTGGGAGGACCCCCGGCACTCAGCCCAAGAGCAGGAACAGCGGTCGGAGAGTTTTTAGGCAAAAAATTTTTGAAATTTTTAAAAAAAAGGCATTTTAGAAAATTGAGGGTAGGCTCTATCGGTAGCCTATGTGGTGAACCGCTTCTCGTAAGAGAAGTCAAAATTTTGTTATTTTCGCGATATCTCCAGCCGTTTTTGAGATATCGCGAATTTTAGTATTTTGCAATTTTACCTACCCTCAAAAAATTTTAATATTTTTTGAAAAAGTACATTTTTGGATAGAGCAAGCTCTTCCCGATCGCTGGCCGTTGGTCCCGGATTTTCTGGGGCTTACTTCCGGAGATATCGGTTCTCGCCTGTGGGGATCCGCGCGAAGCTCCGGCACTGATAACAAATTGTTATACCTGTACATTGGACAGACATAAATTTTATATTATTTATCCCATTTCATTATTGGCTGATTTTATTTGACAGTAAATTGTCTAATTTGGAAAAATTTTATTTTACTCAATTTTGGGTTTTTATGTTAAAATACAAGTGGGGATCTTAGATTAGAGCTATTTTGTTTATTTGATCAATTTAGCTTTCTTAATTGTTTTATTTAATTTTATTTTAATTTAATTAATTTGATTTATTCCTACTTAATTCTTCTGTTTTAATTAAACTTAGTGTTTCATTTTGTGTAAAATTTGTCTTTGCATTTAATTTTATTTTATTTTATAATTTAATTTTATATAAATTTAGGATTTGTTCAAAATATAAGTTGTGATTTGAAATTGAGTATATTCCATTTATTTAATTTAAATTGATTTTAATTGTATTAGTTGATATTAATAGATTTTATTTATTTTTATTTTAAATAATTTAATTTAATTTTAATTGTGTTTTATCTTATAGTTATTTTATAGTTTAAATTCGGTTTACATTTATTATCCTGCTTGTTTACTTACTGAAAATTATATTGGACACAATCCCAAATACAAAAAGTCTTAGGCTTGTAACTGTAAAAATAGTGTGGGCGTTTTTTTAGCAATTTTACAAAACCTATTTTAAATCTAAATTTTACACTTTTGCATTGACATTTACTTTAATTTTATTCTCTGATTTTATACATTTTATTCTTTGATTTTATACATTTTTTCTTTGATTTTATACATTTTATTCTCTGATTTTATACATTTTATTCTTTGATTTTATTATTGATTATTTTACTTTATACATTTTATCAATTGACAACGCCCCGTGAATAGAATTAATAGAGTAGATTGTTGGAAGCTCTCTGGTCCTGAAAATGTCGTCAAGGCGGGTCGTAAAGGGGCGTCATTGTCCAAATCCGAGAGAGACGGTAATGTCCAGCATTGACGAAAGGGCGCAGAAACCGATGGCGGCGACAAAAAAATCTGTAAAACAGCAAAAAACAGAGTTGACGCCGCCATCGGAGAAAGCGCCTCAAAAAACTCCGGACGGGGCGGGAACCTCGGCGGCCGCTACCGCGTCGGTCAAGACGAAGGCCGCAAGCGAGCGTGCATCGGCTCCCCTCACAATAAGTCCGCCAAAGTTGTTGGTGGAGGTGGAGCCGATGGACAAAATTGCGGCACTGGGCAAAGAGACCGACGCGGGAGTTTTTACAGCGATACAGGCCGTCGGGGATTTTGCTAGGCGGGCGAGCCTGAGGGAGGAGATTGGCCGCCCGTCGCTGTCCGGAGCGAGGGGACCGAGGCCGAGTGACCTGTCGGGGGGAACTCCGCGGTGCGAGTCCCGGGGGTCCACGCCTGTGGGTGTCCACCCGATAAACAGGGTGGCATCCGCGATAGGCAACCTCGCCGTGGGGGCGAAGAGCGAGCTCGAAAGTCTCAAAAATATTAGCAAAGAGGTTAAAGAATCCGTAATCTTAAAGCTACTAGACATTAACGAGCTCGCTCTTCGCCTCGATGAGTCCCGCTCCAGATATGTGGTGGAGTTGGAGCGGGAAAAAGCGAGGAGGGCCGCGGAACTCGAGGCTGCGGAGAAAAGGTTTAATAAGATTAACCAAGAGAACCTCGACAGGTACTCCATGATGGAGAATAAAATGGAAAAACTCCTGGCCGAGGTCGCCTCCACTAAGGAAATGCTGGGGCAGATGCGCGTCCCGGAGGCGCTGGCGGAGATCCGCAAGGTCGTGGCGAGACCTGCGCCGCGTATCATGAACTACGCTGAAGCGGCGGCGAAACCCAAGACAGCGGCCGCCGCCGCGAAGACCCCTGGCCCCTCTACAAGACTTGGTACCGGACACACCCTCATCGTGGCTTCCCAAATTTGAGAACCACACCGCGGAGCACGTTATTACGAAACTTCGCGGGGTGGTGGATGCCAGGGAGATGGGTGTGGCCGTGGACCGGATGAGGAAGGCCAGGGGACAAAAGGTGGTGTTGAGTTGCTCCTCTGTCGAAGATGCTAAAAAGATAGAGGAGCGGCTCAAGATACGCGGCGCCGACTTAAAGGTCGCCAAGCCAGAAATGCGGCTCCCCACCGTCATTATTCGGGACGTGCTTAGGGTCAACTCGGATGAGGACATAGTTAGGTCGTTGAGGACCCAAAATCGACACCTATCCGAGGGTCTCGATTGGGACAAGGTCAGGGCCCGTGTATGCTACCGGAGACGGGCGCGCAATGACCTTGAGTGCCACCCGGTGCTCGAGGTCAGCCCAGAGCTATATCATCGCCTGATCAAGGCCGGCTTTGTATACGTGGGCCTCCAAAGGCGCCCGGTATGGGACCAGTCCCCGCTGGTGCAGTGTTCGCGCTGTCTCGGATACGGACACGGCAAGCGTTATTGCAAAGAAGTGTCCGAGAGGTGCGCGCACTGCGGCGGGGAGCACACTGGCATAACATGCCGGGCCCGAAAGGATGGAGAGCCCCCAAAATGTGTAAATTGCACAAAGGCCGGCTGCGAGGACACCGCACATGGGGCATTCAGCTCAGAGTGCGGGGTCCGAGCAAAATGGGATGATATGGCTCGGTCGAAGGTGGCGTACTGCTAGCAGCAGGCGCCCTGGCTGCCGAAGACCGCACACATACGGCCGAGGGGGATCGTCGACCGAAGGATGCACTGACCGCGTATCTCTGCGGTTTATGCAGTCCAACTTGCAGCGAAGTAAATTAGCTACGACTGAGCTGCTCGTTGAGGCTGCAAGGCGAAAAATTGCGGTAGCCATTGTTCAGGAACCCTACATTGGGAATATTGGCGAGCTGAGACGGTACCCGGGGTGCAGAGTCGTCCAAAAGACGGCTCCGCGGAGGGGACCCGTCAAAGCCGCCATAATGGTCCTGAGCAGCGACGTGGACGTCGAAGAGGATCAAACCCTCAACGGCGAAAACGTCGCAGCTGCCGTAATCAAAGCCGGAAACTGCAGAATTGGCGTCGTGTCGGTGTATTTCGAGGGAGACATGCCCATCGGCCCGTACCTCGATCGCGTGCGATACGTCTGCTCAAAACTCGGGACCGACAAAATCATCCTGGGGGGCGATGTCAACGCGTGGAGTGTATGGTGGGGCAGCGAACGCAATGATGCACGCGGTGTCGATCTCTGCGACTTCCTCGATTCTGAGGGGCTGCACATCTTGAACGAGGGCAATACGCCCACGTTCGAGGTGTATAGGGGGGGGATCGTCTCCTCAAGAGCGTGGTGGATGTGACTGCGTGCAGCTCCGCTCTACTGGATAGAGCGGAGGGATGGCAGGTGGTCCGAGACGTTACATCCTCGGACCATAACGCGGTCACGTTCGCCGTGCGGGTGGAGGGACGATCCGGCCCTCGGCCTCTCTCTGGTACACGAGTCTACAATACGGCAAAGGCTCGATGGTCCGAGTTCGCAGCAGCCATGGATGCTGCTCTTAATGAACGGACTCTGACCACCGAGATGGTGAAATCTGTGGGCTCGTGCGACCAACTCGACGAGGTTGTTGAGACTTACACCGAATGCATCCGACAAGCTTGCGACGCTGCCATTCCACGTAAAAGCTCGAACACGCGTGGACTGAAACCCCCCTGGTGGAGTCCCGAGTTAGAGGGGCTGAAACGAGATGCGCGCACAAAGAAGCGGCGCATCCGAAATGCGGCCCCCGGCAGGCGGGAGTACGTGGTCGGGGAGTATGTGCAGGCTAGGGAGGTTTACGAAAGGGCAGTGGCTGAGGCGCAGACCACGAGCTGGAAACGGTTTTGCTCTGCACAGGATGGAGAGCCTGTGGGACGGCATCTACAGGGTCATCAGGGAAACGGGAAAAACCGGGAGGATGTCCTATTAAAACTGACTCGGGACAAGTAATAGGTCCGGACGAGTCAGCGACCCTCCTGGCGGAAACCTTTTCCCTGATGACCGTGTCGATACTGACGATCCGTATCATACGGAAGTCAGAAGGCGAACCGACGGGAGTAGTCAACCACCCGAAGCTTCGGGGGATCTGCCCGGGGTGGACCCACCTTTTACCGGGGCTGAGGTTAGGTTTGCTCTTAAAGCATTCCACCCTCGAAAGGCCCCGGGCATTGATGGGTTCACCTCGGACATATGCCAGGCTGCCATTTTCCGGGATCTGGGATTGTTCCTAGCGATGGCCAATAAGTGCCTTGAGCTGGGATACTTTCCCCGAGCCTGGAAGGTGGCGGCAATCAAGGTGATCCCGAAGCCGGGTAAGGAAGACTACACCCGTCCGAAGTCTTACCGTCCTATAGGTCTGCTCCCTGTGCTGGGCAAAACAGTGGAAAGGATGCTGGTCGGCCGCCTCCAATGGCACTTAATGCCAAAACTTCAGGCGACGCAGTATGGCTTCACGCCGCAGCGCGGGACGGAGGACGCCCTTTATGATCTGATGACACATATCTATCAAGAGTTAAATCTCAAAAAAGATCATATTAATGGTGTCATTGGACATAGAGGGCGCCTTCGACAACGCGTGGTGGCCGGCGTTGGAGACCCAGCTGCGCGCCCTTGGCTGCCCGGTGAACCTCCATGGCCTGGTCCGAGGCTACCTTCGGGACCGGGAGGTAGTCGTCAAGTACGCTGGAGGGAGTGCAGGAAAGGGACTTCAAAGGGTTGTATACAAGGTTCTATAGCCGGTCCAACCTTTTGGAACCTGATCCTGGATTCCCTACTCCGAGAACTCGGGAACTCGGCGTATACGTGCAGGCGTTCGCGGACAATGTGGTCCTCATGTTCTCCGGACAGTCGGCTTCGTCGATCGAGGAGGAGGCCAACCGCGCTCTAGCTCGCGTGCACTGCTGGGGAGTCAGAAATAAGCTGAGGTTCGCGCCATCGAAAACAAACTCGATGGTGCTGACCAAAAGCTGAAATATGACGACCCAGTGGTGCACATGAATGGCGAGCGGATTAGCTCGGTTGGCGAAATACGCCTCCTCGGTCTGACCATAGACAAAAGCTGACGTTCATTCCTCATGTCGCCAAGGCTTGTAAAAGGCTACTAATATTTACAAGGGCTTAGCCCGAGCGGCCAAGGCGACGTGGGGTCTGAGTCCGGAGATCGTGAGGACCATATACATTACCGTGATAGAGCCTATCGTTCTGTACGCTTCGTGCGCTTGGGCACCGGCGACGAGGAAGCTCGGCGTGCGAAGATGCTCGACGCTGTCCAGCGCAGCGTCGCTCTGAAGGCATGCCGGGCTCACCGTACAGTGTCCCTGCATTCCGCGCTCATCCTCGCGAGGCTGCTCCCTCTAGACATTAGAGTGAGGAAGTGGCCTGGTTATACGAGGTTAAGCGCGGAAAGATTTAGGGGACACTTTGTCGACCGGGAGCTCGAGACCCGTGTATTTCGGCGATTTGCCTCACCCGCGCACGTGCCCGAAATCGGGTACGAGAGCGTCGAGGACCTCGACCCCAGACGGTGGACCGTCTCGCCGTCGTCGGGCCGCGCATTTTCACCGACGGTAGCCGTATCGAAGGCAAAGTCGGGCGGCCCTGACGGAGTGGCGGGACGGTAGGGAGACGTGGTACTCGACGCTACGACTCGATCCCTTCTGCACGGTCTTTCAGGCGGAGATGGTCGCGCTGCAAAGGGCGATACGGAGGTGAAGAATGGTAAAGACGGGCTGGTCAACATTTTCAGTGACTCCAGGTCCTCCCTGGAGGTATTGGCCGGCCGAAGACCTATCACCCTCTGGCCCATGAAGCTAGGCGCGACATCTCCGAGATCGTTGCGGAAGGCAGGGCTGTGCGCTTATTTTGGGTTAGAGCGCATGCCGGAATCGCGGGAAACGAGCGTGCGGACGAGCTCGCCAGGCGCGCCGCCCTCACCAAGAAGACGGCAGCGGACTATGACAGGTTTCCGCTGTCGTACGCGAAAAGGGTGATTAGGGCGGCGAGCCTGGAAGAGTGGCAGGAACGATACGCCGAGGGAGGCACAGGTGAAATCACCAAATGCTTCTTTCCCCGAGTGGAACAAGCGTACCGGGTCCTCCGAAAAACGGAAATGACGTCCCACTTGGCGCAAACCCTTACGGGACATGGCGGGTTCTCACAGTACCTACATAGGTTCAAACTGAAGGACTCGCCATACTGCGCCTGTGATCCCGCTAAAATCCAGGACGTGCTGCACGTTCTCGAGGAATGTCCAATGTTTCTGCGGGAGCGTGTGGCACTGGAAACGGAGATTGGCGTCATTGTCGGGAGGGGGGAGTTTCCAGCAATAATTGAAGACGACCGAAAAAGAGAAAAGTTTTTAAGCTATTGTTGTAAAGTAATAGAGAGAACCTCAATATTAAATAGAACTTGATAAAGAAATTATAGAGTATAGATAAGTGAAAAGGAAAATTTACATAATGAAATGCAAAGTGGAAAATAGGGATGATAGGGAAAATAAATGTAATTAGTAATAATATAGATTAAGATAAATATAATGATGTAAAACAATGTTAAAAATGTATCTGCCAGTCAAAAATAAATAATAAAAACAAAGATAAAACAAAAAAATGATAAGAAAAATTAAAAAACCCTCCTATCCCCTATAATGTGAGAGATGGTCATGAGCTTGATGTGTGAATCTGACCAAAAGTATAAAGGCCGCAATAAGAAAAAAAAAAACCTAACCTAACCTAACCTAACCACAACCTAACCTAACCTAACTTACAACCTAACCTAACCTAACCTAACCTAACCTAACCTAGCCTAACCTAACCTAACCCCTAGCCTAACCTAACCTAACCTAACCTAACCTAACCTAACCTAACCTAACCTAACCTAACCTAACCTAACCTAACCAGTTACAAGCCAACCGCCGCTCGAAACGCACGAAAAACGCGCGCTCCGCACGGATAAATTCGGGAAAAGTATCATAGTTATTGGATTGCAGTGGTTGATGTGTCAGTTGATGCGGGACGACGAGCCCTGCACGAAAGTGTTTGAATTTCTAAAATCGGACTTTTAGAAAAAATTTTATAGTGAAAAAAGTGTTTTCCCAAAAGTGAAAGTGTCGCTATCTCCTAAGGCGATCGACGACCCCCATTTTAAGGCATCGTCTGGAGCGCCCTACAGAGGGCGCCTGTCTGCTGACTTCGGGATTTTTCCGTGGCCCGTTCCTGAGAAATCGGGAAAATTGTGAAAACCACGTGGCCACGAGGTCCCAGTTCCCGAGGTCGCAGAACATCCAGCATACGCTCGCAAACTGCGCCCGGAGAGGGCGAACAGATAGCCGTGTCGGGCTGACCTCTACGACTTCAGGTTCCAGAAATATCACGAGAAAACCATTTAGAGGTTAGTCCTGACTTACTTGGGGTCTGTCTCGCAGGGAGATCTGCGACACCCAGTTTTGTTTGTGCATTCGACGCGTGCCTGTCGGAGGTACGACCGTGCAGAATCCCGAATTTTCCCGTGGCCATTTCCGGGAAAATCTTGGAATAACCAGTTATCACGTGGCCACGAGGTCCTCGAAGGAGGACCTAGAGATTCGGAGAGAACGCCAAATTAAGGCTCCGGCGAAGACGTGCTGAGTGGTGCTTTTAAAAATTTTTTTGGACTTTTAGAAAAAATTTTATTCAAATTTTGAAATTTTGAAATTTATGTTAAAAGTTTTTTCATAATAATTAATTTAGACTTACAGGGATTGTGTCCTACAGAAAGACTGTAAATTTTTAAATTTAAAAATAATTTTTTGAAAATTTTTATTATTTTTTTTATTTTTTTTATTTTTGAAGTGTTGGAGTTTTGTTCTTGGACTCCTAGGGCGTGTAGCCCCAGAAGCCACTTCACTTTAGTGAAGCAAAAAACCAATTAGTTTTTCGATATCTCGAGCCGTTCTCGAGATATCACGTTTTGAAGAAAATTGAAAAAAAATTTTTTATAAAACTACCCTCAAATCAAAATTTATTTTTTTTCAAAAAGTGGTTAGGGGGACGTATCTTGGCCTCCTGAGTCCCCCTGTGAGGGTCATTTTTTCGGCTTAAGCTTATTTTCAAAATTAATTAACCTTTTATAAAAAGTGCTTCTGGATCGCTTCGGAGGGTGCCTCTGGATCGATCTGGGCCGGTTTTGTTTCGGCCTGTATCTCGGAGTGGGGTGAGTTTAGGGGGGGCTCAATATCAGTTTCGGCTGTGGGAGGACCCCCGGCACTCAGCCCAAGAGCAGGAACAGCGGTCGGAGAGTTTTTAGGCAAAAAATTTTTGAAATTTTTAAAAAAAAGGCATTTTAGAAAATTGAGGGTAGGCTCTATCGGTAGCCTATGTGGTGAACCGCTTCTCGTAAGAGAAGTCAAAATTTTGTTATTTTCGCGATATCTCCAGCCGTTTTTGAGATATCGCGAATTTTAGTTTTTTGCAATTTTACCTACCCTCAAAAAATTTTAATATTTTTTGAAAAAGTACATTTTTGGATAGAGCAAGCTCTTCCCGATCGCTGGCCGTTGGTCCCGGATTTTTCTGGGGCTTACTTCCGGAGATATCGGTTCTCGCCTGTGGGGATCCGCGCGAAGCTCCGGCACTGATAACAAATTGTTATACCTGTACATTGGACAGACATAAATTTTATATTATTTATCCCATTTCATTATTGGCTGATTTTATTTGACAGTAAATTGTCTAATTTGGAAAAATTTTATTTTACTCAATTTTGGGTTTTTATGTTAAAATACAAGTGGGGATCTTAGATTAGAGCTATTTTGTTTATTTGATCAATTTAGCTTTCTTAATTGTTTTATTTAATTTTATTTTAATTTAATTAATTTGATTTATTCCTACTTAATTCTTCTGTTTTTAATTAAACTTAGTGTTTCATTTTGTGTAAAATTTGTCTTTGCATTTAATTTTATTTTATTTTATAATTTAATTTTATATAAATTTAGGATTTGTTCAAAATATAAGTTGTGATTTGAAATTGAGTATATTCCATTTATTTAATTTAAATTGATTTTAATTGTATTAGTTGATATTAATAGATTTTATTTATTTTTATTTTAAATAATTTAATTTAATTTTAATTGTGTTTTATCTTATAGTTATTTTATAGTTTAAATTCGGTTTACATTTATTATCCTGCTTGTTTACTTACTGAAAATTATATTGGACACAATCCCAAATACAAAAAGTCTTAGGCTTGTAACTGTAAAAATAGTGTGGGCGTTTTTTTAGCAATTTTACAAAACCTATTTTAAATCTAAATTTTACACTTTTGCATTGACATTTACTTTAATTTTATTCTCTGATTTTATACATTTTATTCTTTGATTTTATACATTTTTTCTTTGATTTTATACATTTTATTCTCTGATTTTATACATTTTATTCTTTGATTTTATTATTGATTATTTTACTTTATACATTTTATCAATTGACAACGCCCCCGTGAATAGAATTAATAGAGTAGATTGTTGGAAGCTCTCTGGTCCTGAAAATGTCGTCAAGGCGGGTCGTAAAAGGGGCGTCATTGTCCAAATCCGAGAGAGACGGTAATGTCCCGGCATTGACGAAAGGGGCGCAGAAACCGATGGCGGCGACAAAAAAATCTGTAAAACAGCAAAAAACAGAGTTGACGCCGCCATCGGAGAAAGCGCCTCAAAAAACTCCGGACGGGGCGGGAACCTCGGCGGCCGCTACCGCGTCGGTCAAGACGAAGGCCGCAAGCGAGCGTGCATCGGCTCCCCTCACAATAAGTCCGCCAAAGTTGTTGGTGGAGGTGGAGCCGATGGACAAAATTGCGGCACTGGGCAAAGAGACCGACGCGGGAGTTTTTACAGCGATACAGGCCGTCGGGGATTTTGCTAGGCGGGCGAGCCTGAGGGAGGAGATTGGCCGCCCGTCGCTGTCCGGAGCGGGGGGACCGAGGCCGAGTGACCTGTCGGGGGGAACTCCGCGGTGCGAGTCCCGGGGGTCCACGCCTGTGGGTGTCCACCCGATAAACAGGGTGGCATCCGCGATAGGCAACCTCGCCGTGGGGGCGAAGAGCGAGCTCGAAAGTCTCAAAAATATTAGCAAAGAGGTTAAAGAATCCGTAATCTTAAAGCTACTAGACATTAACGAGCTCGCTCTTCGCCTCGATGAGTCCCGCTCCATATGTGGTGGAGTTGGGCGGGAAAAAGCGAGGAGGGCCGCGGAACTCGAGGCTGCGGAGAAAAGGTTTAATAAGATTAACCAAGAGAACCTCGACAGGTACTCGATGGAGAATAAAATGGAAAAAACTGGCCGAGGTCGCCTCCACTAAGGAAATGCTGGGGCAGATGCGCGTCCCGGAGGCGCTGGCGGAGATCCGCAAGGTCGTGGCGAGACCTGCGCCGCGTATCATGAACTACGCTGAAGCGGCGGCGAAACCAAGACAGCGGCCGCCGCCGCAGACCCGGCCCCTCACAAGACTTGGTACCGGACACACCCTCATCGTGGCTTCCAAATTTGAGAACCACACCGCGGAGCACGTTATTACGAAACTTCGCGGGGTGGTGGATGCCAGGAGATGGGTGTGGCCGTGGACCGATGAGGAAGGCCAGGGGACAAAAGTGGTGTTGAGTTGCTCCTCTGTCGAAGATGCTAAAAAGATAGAGGAGCGGCTCAAGATACGCGGCGCCGACAAAGGTCGCCAAGCCAGAAATGCGGCTCCCCACCGTCATTATTCGGGACGTGCTTAGGGTCAACTCGGATGAGGACATAGTTAGGTCGTTGAGGACCCAAAATCGACACCTATCCGAGGGTCTCGGTGGGACAAGGTCAGGGCCCGTGTATGCTACCGGAGACGGGCGCGCAATGACCTTGAGTGCCACCCGGTGCTCGAGGTCAGCCGAGCTATCATCGCCTGATCAAGGCCGGCTTTATACGTGGGCCTCCAAAGGCGCCCGGTATGGGACCAGTCCCCGCTGGTGCAGTGTTCGCGCTGTCTCGGATACGGACACGGCAAGCGTTATTGCGAAGTGTCCGAGAGTGCGCGCACTGCGGCGGGGAGCACACTGGCGTAACATGCCGGGCCCGAAATGGAGAGCCCCAAAATGCGTAAATTGCACAAAGGCCGGCTGCGGGACACCGCACATGGGGCATTCAGCTCAGGTGCGGGGTCCGAGCAAAATGGGATGATATGGCTCGGTCGAAGGTGGCGTACTGCTAGCAGCAGGCGCCCTGGCTGCCGAACCACACATACGGCCGAGGATCGTCGACCGAAGGATGCACTGACCGCGTATCTCTGCGGTTTATGCAGTCCAACTTGCAGCGAAGTAAATTAGCTACGACTGAGCTGCTCGTTGAGGCTGCAAGGCGAAAATGCGGTAGCCATTGTTCAGGAACCCTATATTGGGAATATTGGCGAGCTGAGACGGTACCCGGGGTGCAGAGTCGTCCAAAGACGGCTCCGCGGAGGGACCCGTCAAAGCCGCCATAATGTCCTGAGCAGCGACGTGGACGTCGAAGAGGATCAAACCCTCAACGGCGAAAACGTCGCAGCTGCCGTAATCAAAGCCGGAAACTGCAGAATTGGCGTCGTGTCGGTGTATTTCGAGGGAGACATGCCCATCGGCCCGTACCTCGATCGCGTGCGATACGTCTGCTCAAAACTCGGGACCGACAAAATCATCCTGGGGGCGATGTCAGCGCGTGGAGTGTATGGTGGGGCAGCGAACGCAATGATGCGCGCGGTGTCGATCTCTGCGACTTCCTCGATTCTGAGGGCTGCATCTTGAACGAGGGCAATACGCCCACGTTCGAGGTGTATAGGGGATCGTCTCCTCAAGAGCGTGGTGGATGTGACTGCGTGCAGCTCCGCTCTACTGGATAGAGCGGAGGGATGGCAGGTGGTCCGAGACGTTACATCCTCGGACCATAACGCGGTCACGTTCGCCGTGCGGTGGAGGACGATCCGGCCCTCGGCCTCTCTCTGGTACACGAGTCTACAATACGGCAAAGGCTCGATGGTCCGAGTTCGCAGCAGCCATGGATGCTGCTCTTAATGAACGGACTCTGACCACCGAGATGGTGAAATCTGTGGGCTCGTGCGACCAACTCGACGAGGTTGTTGAGACTTACACCGAATGCATCCGACAAGCTTGCGACGCTGCCATTCCACGTAAAGCTCGAACACGCGTGGACTGAAACCCCTGGTGGAGTCCCGAGTTAGAGGGGCTGAAACGAGATGCGCGCACAAAGAAGCGGCGCATCCGAAATGCGGCCCCAGCGGAGTACGTGGTCGGGGTATGTGCAGGCTAGGGAGTTTACGAAAGGGCAGTGGCTGAGGCGCAGACCACGAGCTGGAAACGGTTTTGCTCTGCACAGGATGGAGAGCCTGTGGGACGGCATCTACAGGGTCATCAGGGAAACGGAAAAACCGGGAGGATGTCCTATTAAAAACTGACTCGGGACAAGTAATAGGTCCGGACGAGTCAGCGACCCTCCTGGCGGAAACCTTTTCCCTGATGACCGTGTCGATACTGACGATCCGTATCATACGGAAGTCAGAAGGCGAACCGACGGGAGTAGTCAACCACCCGAAGCTTCGGGGGATCTGCCCGGGGTGGACCCACCTTTTACCGGGGCTGAGGTTAGGTTTGCTCTTAAAGCATTCCACCCTCGAAAGGCCCCGGGCATTGATGGGTTCACCTCGGACATATGCCAGGCTGCCATTTTCCGGGATCTGGGATTGTTCCTAGCGATGGCCAATAAGTGCCTTGAGCTGGGATACTTCCCGAGCCTGGAAGGTGGCGGCAATCAAGTGATCCCGAAGCCGGGTGGAAGACTACGCCCGTCCGAAGTCTTACCGTCCTATAGGTCTGCTCCTGTGCTGGGCAAAACAGTGGAAAGGATGCTGGTCGGCCGCCTCCAGTGGCACAATGCCAAAACTTCAGGCGACGCAGTATGGCTTCACGCCGCAGCGCGGACGGAGGACGCCCTTTATGATCTGATGACACATATCTATCAAGAGTTAAATCTCAAAAGATCATATTAATGGTGTCATTGGACATAGAGGGCGCCTTCGACAACGCGTGGTGGCCGGCGTTGGAGACCCAGCTGCGCGCCCTTGGCTGCCGGTGAACCTCCATGGCCTGGTCCGAGGCTACCTTCGGGACCGGGAGGTAGTCGTCAAGTACGCTGGAGGAGTGCAGGAAAGGGACTTCAAGGGTTGTATACAAGGTTCTATAGCCGGTCCAACCTTTGGAACCTGATCCTGGATTCCCTACTCGAGAACTCGGGAACTCGGCGTATACGTGCAGGCGTTCGCGGATGATGTGGTCCTCATGTTCTCCGGACAGTCGGCTTCGTCGATCGAGGGAGGCCAACCGCGCTCTAGCTCGCGTGCACTGCTGGGGAGTCAGAAATAAGCTGAGGTTCGCGCCATCGAAAACAAACTCGATGGTGCTGACCAAAAGCTGAAATATGACGACCCAGTGGTGCACATGAATGGCGAGCGGATCAGCTCGGTTGGCGAAATACGCCTCCTCGGTCTGACCATAGACAAAAGCTGACGTTCATTCCTCATGTCGCCAAGGCTTGTAAAAGGCTACTATTTACAAGGGCTTAGCCCGAGCGGCCAAGGCGACGTGGGGTCTGAGTCCGGAGATCGTGAGGACCATATACATACCTATCGTTCTGTACGCTTCGTGCGCTTGGGCACCGGCGACGAGGAAGCTCGGCGTGCGAAATGCTCGACGCTGTCCAGCGCAGCGTCGCTCTGAAGGCATGCCGGGCTCACCGTGTCCCTGCATTCCGCGCTCATCCCCGCGGCTGCTCCTCTAGACATTAGAGTGAGGGAGTGGCCTGGTTATACGAGGTTAAGCGCGGACTTTTGTCGACCGGGAGCTCGAGAGACCCGTGTATTTCGGCGATTTCCTCACCCGCGCGCGTGCCCGAAATCGGGTACAGAGAGCGTCGAGGACCTCGACCCCAGACGGTGGACCGTCTCGCCGTCGTCGGGCCGCGCATTTTACCGACGGTAGCCGCATCGAAGGCAAAGTCGGAGCGGCCCTGACGGAGTGGCGGGACGGTAGGGAGACGTGGTACTCGACGCTACGACTCGATCCCTTCTGCACGGTCTTTCAGGCGGAGATGGTCGCGCCGCTGCAAAGGGCGATACGGAGGTGAAGAAATGGTAAAGACGGGCTGGTCAACATTTTCAGTGACTCAGGTCCTCCCTGGAGGTATTGGCCGGCCCGAAGACCTATCACCCTCTGGCCCATGAAGCTAGGCGCGACATCTCCGAGATCGTTGCGGAAGGCAGGGCTGTGCGCTTATTTTGGGTTGAGCATGCCGGAATCGCGGGAAACGAGCGTGCGGACGAGCTCGCCAGGCGCCGCCCTCACCAAGCGGCGGCAGCGGACTACTGACAGGTTTCCGCTGTCGTACGCGAAAAAGGTGATTAGGGCGGCGAGCCTGGAAAGTGGCAGGAACGATACGCCGAGGGAGGCACAGGTGAAATCACAAATGCTTCTTTCCCGAGGTGGAACAAGCGTACCGGGTCCTCAAAACAAATGACGTCCCACTTGGCGCAAACCCTTACGGGACATGGCGGGTTCTCACAGTACCTACATAGGTTCAAACTGAAGGACTCGCCATACTGCGCCGCCGCTAAAATCAGGACGTGCTGCACGTTCTCGAGGAATGTCAATGTTTCTGCGGGAGCGTGTGGCACTGGAAACGGAGATTGGCGTCATTGTCGGGAGGAAGTTTCAGCAATGGTGAGACGACCGAAAAGAGAAAGTTT
>BGZK01003313.1:0-27662 GCA_005406025.1 Eumeta japonica
AATTCGGACAAATGTTAGTTCGGACTGACTATCTGGTAATCAGGCAAATTGTTTGGGCCAGTTTAGAAATTTTACTTCTTACCGCTGCAACACATGTGTGAGCTGTAATAAGAAAGTTGTACACGTGACACCTGCAACTGGGCAGCACAAAAATTGAACGTTGGATATCGGTATCTGCCAGCCGAAACATTCAAAGCATTGATAGTGTTGTATAGGGAAGTGAGAATTATTAATAATGTTTTGTTTTTACTTTATTTTATATGTAATAGAATACCTCTCCGATCCCACCTGGTGCAGCACGAAATGTAACCTTTGGGGTGACTCTAAGCGAGAACGCGGTTGAGCTTATTCAGCTGTGAATTAGGTGATTTTGTAGCCCCTATCCGCATGTATTTCACAATAATTGGAGATGCAAATGATTTAGGTGCTGTTTTCCGACAGACTGCTTTGCAGATGATTCGCGTAAGAAACTGACATTTGCTTGCTTATTAGATTCGAGTTGCTATTCAAATTAGGCTATTCTCATTGTATCTTTGCTTTGTATGAGAAAAGGCAGATAGACCGAATCTCTCAGCAAGACGTTTGTACAATTTGTTATGTTAAAAGAAAATGGCAAGTTTGCATTGGTGACGTGGTGCGCTTTACCTCATTTGTGAATCGAACCTGCATCAGATGAGGACGGTAACAGGTGACAAATGACAACAGATGTGAGAAGTAATTTTTTATCTAGCACGACGGATGGTCAACCTATCAACGTAAATTTTGTTTGCTTTTAGTTTAAAAATTTTAAAGAAAATGTTTGCAGGGCAATTAAGTTTCCATAATTTGCGTGCATGTGTGCGCCTATTCAAAATGAAAAAGTTCAAATGCATATGTACAATGTACATACATACATATGTACATACGTGCTTAAAAAAGGTAAAAAATTAATTATAAGAGCTAGGTACAGACACATGTGAAAGCATGTACTTATGTATTTATGTACATACATACGTATTTTAAGAGAAAGTACAAAATGTGCCAAATTAAGAGGGCTCTTGTTATGGAGATAAAATGTACATAATAATCTCAAAATCAAATATACATATACACACACACATATGCAAATTAAATAATGAGAGTGATCAAGTATAAACAAAATATATTTGCGCATTAGTTTTTCATTTTCTTTGATACCACATTCGTTTACAGTTCAAAACTAATACAAAGAAAAGTGCTACAGAACACAATTACTATGTTTTGGCAATTCTGTTTATTCTCTTTTGTTTACTAAATTTTAATACGTTATTAACGTTCTTACTTGACAATTTTGAGACATTTTAATCTACTTCATTTCATGAACACAAAGCATTAAGAACATTCCACACAGCAAGCTACACTAATCCCAACTAAAAATGTAGACGGTTACATTTTTAGCCAAAAAGTCAGTAGTTATTTATTTTGAAACGGAAGCTACATCGTCAAGATCACACAAAAACAAACTTTTTCAGTTTATTTTTTTTGCGTAATCGCATTTATTATTCACACACAAGCTTTATTTACACAAATATTGCTATGAAACAATAATCTATTGAGCATTTTTATTAAATTAAAATCACTAACCTGGTTTGTCCCAAAACAAAAAATATAGTTACGCCTTCGTAAAATGACAGTTACCATAAGAACGTTTGTATTTGTTTTTTTGACAGATGGTAGTCGGTGCATTTTGTGTAGAATGTGTTGCATGCAGTGCAGCAATATAATATGAAGTTGTAAATTTTAATATTAGAAATGTGTACTCTTTATATAACATTCGATTAAATATTCTATAACATTTATTGGGCACAGTTAAGAATTATTTTTGCAACAGAACCTTCTATACAGATATTTATGCCATGGATAGGATACTGTCTTTCTAGACGATATGCCATTAATACATATCGAAAAGAAGTTAAAGGCATTTATATGGTTATCAACGCTTGCATTTTATAATCATAAAGCTGATGTGGTACCAAATAGGCTCCATTCAGACGATGTCAGTCTAATCTATACAATTCAAAGTAACCAGCGGGATGTAATCAAGCTAAATTATATAGTTGAAGATGAAGCTTTAGGTCAATTTTTATATAATATATTATATAAAAATTGACCTAAAGCTTCACACTAAAACTCAACTCATTTAATAAAGAAGGTCGAACAAATCAAATATCAAATAAATTAGCATATTCTCTTATTTTTTAAGCATAAAGTTGGCTGCTATGATTTATGATCTGTGCTGTGTGAATATTGAAGAAAGTTCAATAAAGTGTTTTAAAGTCTGCATTCTTCAAACTCGTACATGCTGCATTACTGCAAATTCTCCATACTTCAACCTACTTATGTGGACACCGTAAACACTACTTTTGTAGTCGGTTAGTTAGCTTTGCTTTACTTATAGCGATCAGTTAAATTTATTTGAATTTAGTAGTCGTTAATCCTTAGAAACTCTAAAGATTACTTCATGTTATATGATGAAAAACGTAATTTTAAATATCTCTCAAAATTATAGCAGACTAAGTCTAGTTTAAGGCTCGGTCATATGTAGCATATTAAGCTAAGAACATGTACAGCCTTGCATGATAATGCACAATGCAGTTTTCGCGAAGAAAGCTATTATCAAAGGTTGAACATTATGATATACATACATATATGATTCATTTTACGCAAAACTTAAAGTTCACCTAAATTGATCTTTAGACCTTTATTGATAAGGCTAAAAGTTGGTGAAAGGCAAATATACATCCAGCCAACTAAGCAAATAAGAGTAATCTCTGACAATAAACACTAAAGCGAAAGGCATAGCGAAGATCTAAATGTCTTTATTACAAAGCAGAGAATCGGACAAGAACAATCTGCAATTATGTGACAAAGGATTGAAATGCTGACTCCATATGATACACTAGGGGCTTACCGATTCAAATTCTCGCCCTCCTGTCATCTTTGACAGCGAGAGGAATCAAAAAAAAAAAGACAAAATTTTACGTTCATGACATTGCTTCCGAACGCACTTCGAATATTACAGTGCACATTTTTCGCAATCAGCAATCAACGATGCTGCATATACTATACATATTAATGGTCTCTTAGATAGAAACCTTAAGCTCCTATATTTTTACGAAAGTCTAGTTTTTTTTGCACATTTTGATAAATTAAATTGAAAGTGATTGATACAGATTAAATGCAGGCAAAAAGTAAATCATGTGCTCTGGTGGTTCAGTAGTATACTATCAGTACAAAAAACAGTTCATACGTATACCTTGGTCATATACACAAAATACAACAACATATACTAATAACAACAACAGCACAAAACTATAAGGTGCCCATACAACAGGTGACTCATTTTAATAAAATGAGCTGTAACTTTGAAATATTAGAGCTGGAGAGCTGAATTTGACGATGTTGTTGTATCAAGTCGCTACAACAACAAATACCAGAAACAACAGCAACATTAAAACTACGAGGCGCCCCATACAACAGGTGACTCAGTTTGATAAAAATGTTGTAACTTTTGTTGTATCAAGCTGCTACAACAAATTTTACGAAAACAACAACATAACATAAAAAGAGTTCCCCATACAACAGGTGGCCCATTTTAAGAAAATTTAATTGTAACTTTCGAATTATAAATGCTAGAGTTGAAATTTTCAGCGGCACAATACAACAACAAGTAAACTACAATGTATCTCTTTTCTATGTACACATACATAGTATGATGTACGGAACCTATTATGTATGAGCCTGCCTCGTACTTGACTCAATCTAACAATAATATGTAAGAACAAACGAACTTAATAAACAACCCGTTTATGTTCAATTAACAATAAAATGCTTTCTGTTTATATGTGTCATATATACCTACAACATGAAAAATATTTAAATTAGGGCTTTTTACCTGGAACGAACCATATGTGATTGCCACTGTGTGTGAAATTTTGTGCCCGTGCATGTATGTATGTAAGTACGTAAATACATACACTTGCATCTTCATATGCATACATATCTATGTATGTATGTATGTACATGTATGCATATGTATTATACAATATAAAACTTGAAGCAAATAGTTTTGAGAAATTGTATATTTAACGGCAAATTATCTACATAACTAGCGCCAAAACTCTAAAGCTGTACAGATTAACTGCATTTCATATTAAATAAGGATTTCAATATTGTATTTCTTTCCATCTCCAATAGCAGAGAAACATTGAAGTCGTAGTAGGTACCTACTACTTGGATGATAGAAAGCACGCTGTGAATTAAAAATGTATATATGTATGTAAATGGGGCAGCTAAAATGAATGCTTGTGTTGTGGAACGTGAATAAAAAGAAGAGAGACCATATTCATGCCATATGGTGGAGCTGAGTGTTGAATTCTCTTATTCGCTGTGAGATTCGATTGTAAAAGTGAGGCAGGCTTTTTTTATACATAGTTGGGGCTTTTTATACATTTTTCGATTGTTCTTCAAACTTTGATTCGCTTTTGTAGTTTTTTTTTTTTTATATTTTGTATTGTATGTACGTGTGTATGGGTGGTGTATGTTTTACAGCTGTACTTACATACATATATTTGTACGTATACAGTATTTCAAATAAAAACGAACGAACGTTGGATACTGTTCGGCAAAGTAGTATAGTTTGTGGATGGAAAAGAAATACATACATATGTATGTAGGTATGTTGGTATGTACTGTCAAGAAAACGAGAATGCTGATTATTTGAAAATTTTTATACATACATATATACTAAGAGAATGGATATAGGTATGCATGTATGTATGTACATACACATATTTGGGTGTTTGTTGTACTCGGAGATGGGTAAAAATATAAGTGCGATTGTTTGCTCAAAAATTGTATTGGTATTTTAACCACTAAATCGTGTAGCTACTAAATGGCAACGAATCAGTTGTCAGTTCGCTTCCAACTTTCAAGCAGTCTGGAGACCGTGTAACAAATTTTTAGCTTAAAAGCCACGAGGTCGTTTGTTACTTAAAAATACTACCTATAACAATTTAAAATATACATATGTACATACCTATAGATTAAAAAGAAATAGGTATAACGAAATCTTTTGGGTTCCAGTCATAATTTGTTTGATTTAAATCGCAAGAAATAACTGCAACGATTTTTAAAAATACCCCAGTTGATTAAAAATATCAATCTCGCTAATTTAAGGTTGGTTTTTAACGTGATAAAATGTGCAAAAATTAAAAAAATTGCCTATTTTCTTTTTACTCAAACGATCGCTTTTGTATGCACACAAATAAAAAGGGGATATAGGCAAATAAGCACCAATAAAAATAATAAATAATGAAAAGAAATAACGCTGAACGATCTTGTTTAATCGTTCAATATAAAAGGCAAAACGAAGTCATAAAAGAATAAAATAAAAAAAGCTTACAAAAGAGCAATAATAAAATTAAAAAAATAATAATAATCAAAATCATCCCATGCATAATGTACATGTATAAAGAAAAATATACAGACCTACATACATAAACATGTATGTACCTATTTTGCAAAACAAAATTGAAGAGAAAATTCAATTCACATATTTTTAAAAATAAAAGGAAATATTCAAAAACAAAAAAAAATGTTTTTAGTTAATAATATATTCTTAACAATCATTTTTTGTGTTAAATTTACAATTTTATTAAAAGTGATCTGTACAAATAGTGAGAGCGTATTTTATTGTACCTACCTATACAAACATTTGTTCTCTTATTTTTTTCTTTTTGATTCGCACACACTTTACTATTACTATTTTTTTTATATTTAAATAACAATAAAAAAGTCAACAAGTTTAATTCGCTAAAATTTTTATTTTTTGTGTTTGTGTTGATTATTTATAATATTTTTTTCAATTTCTTTCGTTATTTCATTCGTTTCGTTGTCGATAGTATATTTTCAAAAAAAAAAAAAAAAAAATGTGATTTAATTACATATGATTTACTATAATCAATAAATTTAAGTAATTTAAAAAATTAAAGCGCAATAAAGCTTTAAGATTATTAAATTAAAAATCTTCAAAACATACGTTTTACATATGTGCATGTAAGAACTACAAAAATGGAACTTAATTAAAAAAAAAAAAAATAATAATAATTATTTAATCTTGAAAATAAACAGTTATAACACATAGTGTACATAGTTGATAATATTTTAAATAATTTTAGAATCAAAACAGTAACAAAAAATGATAAAAATTTTTTAAAGTTTTAATTATATACATACATACATATGCACATATAATAATACATACCTACATACACACATACATATGTGTATGGAACACGCGCCTACAAATAATAGAGCGCTAACAAGAAAAATTGATGTAACGTATTAAATATGAAAATATTTCCAATCAAACTTATCGAAAACTGCACTATTTGAATAAAATAGAAAAAAAACTTATCGAACATGATCATAAAATCTTACAAACGCCCGTTTACGATTGAAACGCCAATTACGATTTCTGACAAATGCATATCAAGCATAATCAAGTGTTTTGACAACTGTACATACCGCTTAAAATTTGCTACTTTAAAACGCCAGTGCAAAGTTTAGCAAATTGATCAAGGCGAATCAATTACAAGGTCGGTGCAAGCGAATTCGCTGTAAAAAGCAATGTATTTTGTTGTTGCGAATTCTTTCTGAGAATGTCAAAATCTAAAATCGCCTAGATGGGCCAGCTGCTTGCACTTGCGAGAAATTATGTATATTGAAAACAAAAATTAACAAATTCAAATACATAACTTGAATATTATGTATAAGAGGTGCCTCATATTTTAAAATATAAAAATTGCGCATAAAATCTTTATTTTTATCAACAATATCTACATCAAAAATGGCGCGAAAATTTTGTAAACAAAACGTGAAATTTTGACAGCCCGAGGGTGAAGAAACGCGTAAGAAGACACAGTAGACCTGAGCTGTTGTTTACGTTGTAGTGAACTTGCCTTGAAACTGATGAAATATCAAACTACACTTCGCAAAGGAACAATTAGAATTTAATATTAGTGCCATTCACACTGAGTTCGTTATTTGGTTAGTTGGTGAAATGGAAAAATTTTAATATAGGTATTTTGTTGTTTAAAATTTTACATAAACAAAATCTCTTGAAAATTTTTTAATTACATCCAGTAAACAAATAAAACTCTGGGTGAATTCCACCCCATGAATTTTTCTTAATTTGAACTGACAATTTTAGTTGTTAGATAAATATATAGTCTGACGATTGAATTGCTTACTGAAAGGAACACAACAGGACGAACGACGAATATTCGTCGGCGAATGATACTCATGAAAAATAAAATATATTTGTGTATATGAAATCACACACAAAACAACAGCGTCGAGCGAATTTAGAAAATATTTTTTCGACGTACGTTTGGCTTATTTTGCACTATGAATTTCTCTAATATGGACACATTATCCATATTTATTCATATGGTTAGACTATCAAAAAGCCAATTCTTTGGAATCCAAGGCTTATTATTTTCACAATTTTTGCAAAATTCAATACTTTTTTATTTATTATTTTATTATCTTTTCACAAACAGTAAACAACTCACAGATGCTATTTATTTGTCGTAATTCTGCTTCATACGACGAATTCGTCTAGGTCGACGAAATTCGGTGTTCGTCCCAGTTATATTCCTAGCCCAGGCAAATCCACTATAAGGTAAACTTAACAGCTCAGGTGACTGTCTTCTTACGCGTTTTTCCACTCTCAGGCTGTCAAAATTTTATGCTTTGTCTACAAAAATTTTTGCGCCATTTTTGATGTAAATATTGTTAGTAAAAAAGAAAGATTTTGCGAACATTTTTGATATTTTAAATGTGAAGGCACTTTTATACATAATATTTAGGTTATGTATTTGAATTTCTTAATTTTTTATTTTTAATACAGTTTCTCATAAATGCAAACAGCTGGCTCATCTAGGCGAATTTAGATTTTGACATTCTCAGGAAGAATTTGCAACAAAAATACATTCGATTTTAAGGCGAATTCTTTGCACCTCTTGTAATAAAATCGCTTTGGTTCCTAGCATACGATAATTTGAACCAAGGCGAATTCAGCAGAAGGTGGTCTTATTATTGACAACTCTGCAGAAAAAAAAGGCTAGATTTATATGAGAAATTGCCCCGGAATCAAAAAACGTTGAAGTGAAACGTTTTGTCATATTTTCATAACTATGATTATAAAATTAATGTAATGAAATAGAACGTTTTTTAGCATTGCTTGCATTATGTAGCGGTATGCCAGGCTACGATAACACTGTTTCATAGAACGAGGATCAATCCTGGCTTAAATGATGTGAATTGGAATAGATACATATGTGGGAATAATTTGCTACTAAAACAATACTTCTGAAATTATGTTGTAAAAAGACAAAAAAAAATTCTTTTGACTTATAACAGTGTAGCTGTCAAAGACTAACTGTCAAAAACCATTAAAACCACAAATTCCGTTGCTTCCAGGAACTTGTTTTCTCTGTGTATGCACCATAGTCATAAATTATAAATGCAGCATTTGCCTTTCTAAAGCTTTTATTGAAAAAATTTATTGTGTGTTTTCTGATTCTGATTTTAAATGGTAAAACACTACTTTTATTTAATGCTACATATGTACATACCAAATTTGGTTGATGAAAATTTATGTATGTATAGTTTTTCGCTTGGTCTTTAGAAAAGTTTTCAATTTTAAAACATAACACCTTTTACATATCAGGTGACGATATGTATGCATATGTACATATGGGTTATGTGGTATTAAACAAAAACATTTAAAAAGATGCCTAAAATATTCTCACAAACACGCGTGACAAAACACGTTAAAATTAAGTCAAAATATTGAAATCAATGAAAACAAAAAACTAAAAATAAAACGCAAAACTTTAGAAAATAAATTCAAAGCAGTAAGAAATAAAATGCTTGCAAAAAGCAACCTCACAAATATATACACGCATATGTAAATGAAACGCATGTAACTACATACAACCATACCCACTTATGTATAAGCAAGCCAGTGCTGCCAGGGCAAAAATAAAAAAATTACGAATTCTCAAAAAAATAATATATGTAAATTAAATATAAATGATTAATATCTTTTTTGGGCTCAAGTTCATTTATAATTCATTGCTTGTGATTATTCTTTGCTTAATAAGACAAGTATGATTTCTGACCTTAACTGGGGGTCAGCTGTTACATATCCGCCACACGATAAGTATGTATTAGCACCCTAAGTTAGTCATTGATTAGAACCGGACTGGTGCACTAAATGCACTTTTTGTAGTGGCGTTTTAAGCCACTCAGCCACTTACTCATGTTATACTCTCTGAATTAGAATTTCCTAATATAAAACAAATATTTTACTAAACACATAAATGATGTTAATGATCGGCTTTCGTTATATCGAATACATTCTCACGTTCCTTCGCATAAATACATTTGAGAAGCAGCAAAATTTTGAAATATGTTTTTAGAGCCAGTTCCTCTATTTCGAATCGTTCGTATAACATTTAATACAAACAAAATTTTGAAATTTGTTTTGTATTACATGTATTTAAACGAACGATCTAAAATGGAAAAGCTTCGAAATAGAGAACTGGCAGCAAATGTATTTAGGTGAACGAATGAACATGTATAAAATACTGCAAGTGGCACCTTAAGTAAACTCAAATACACTTAAATTGCAGAACTGAACCAGGCAACTGAATAAAATATATTATTAATAAATTCAAAAGAACTTTATTCACTACTCCTGCAAGATAAATTTTCTTGTATGGAGATCTTACAAATACCGAATACGAATCTGTTAAATAAATGCAAATTTATGTACATAAAGCAAAATATTTAATATATCGAAATATTTCCCTCATTCCTGCATCGTTGCACTAAATAGAATGACGATTTGTCCAATTACAGCGTTTTAAACTTTTTATGAATAGGGCGCTAAGAATAAACAATCACAGGTGTGTCGCTAACTAATGCAACAATTAATTATTCAAAATATTCTTTCATACTGTGACATGTAGCAAACGTAACAAACTTGGGTATCGATTCTCATTCTATGAAACTATGAAATGATAAAAATCTTTTCGTTTATATAAGCACTTTTCAGAAGATTATATCATAAGAAATTGAAAGGTTTATATTAACACGAAAATTAAAAAAATTGCTCATTTCGTCGAATGAGGATGGATCCCCTGCTTTGAGATTTCAAGTTACGATGTAGTAACGATAATAATAATAATAACGAAACGGCATCACTGGTATAAACTCTAAAATGTTCTACAACTTCTCTTACTCTTATGACCGCTATAACTATGTTAATGTGTGTATGTATGTATGCATGTATACAAAAATGTGAAAAGTTCTCAAAATTTAAAGGGAAAAAGCCTACATTTTTTTTTTGTTAAATTAAAAGAGCAATCGTTTTATAATAAAGCTAAATTTAATAAAGCTGAAAATTATGTCTCAACAAAATACATTAATTCACAAAATAAAGAGAATAATATGGGAAAACCCAAAATAAAAGTTTAGTAAGTTATAGATCAGTAACAACGTTAAAATTTATTTTTTCATTGCAGCAACTTTTTTTTAACACGATCCCATATAAAATTAAAAAAAAGAAACAGAATTCAAGCAAAACAGAAAAGTGAAATAAATTAAATTTGTTTATTGATTTACGCTACATAACCCTACATACTGAAAATTTAATAACTTTTGGGTAAGTTTAATAATATATTACCTACTTTATTGTAATTTTAAATTAATTAGGCTTAAGTTTACTTTGAGTTTATTTTGCCGTCACAAGACACCCGAAACCAGATAACCATACATGGGGTTATCTACTCTAAGGTCGGTGCTGATTTGTTTATGACCCAATTCAAAAAAAAAAAAAACAAAAAAAGTAACGAACATACTATGTATATGTACATATATACATGTCCACTGGCAGTATGTAGGTTTGTCTGATTTGATAAATCATGTATCTGAATCAATACTTACATACGTAGAAATAAATATATGTACTCTAACATTACTTCAACTGGTTTGAAGTGTACTTTTACAAAATCAACAAAACTTCAAAGTTAAAATATGTAACTAAGACAGAGCTAATATGGCGCTTAGCCATGTGGGCAACAGTTCCAAAACTAAATAAGACACTTTTAATGTTTTACTAACACAATCACACTCTCTAATATTTAGAAGATTGTTTTATCAAAAATCACCGAACTAAGTCTTCCACCAGTACTTTTGACGATTAAGAACTTATTAATCACTTGCGCGTTTCAAAAAAGACTAGAAAGTGACTCATGCTTATGTTTGGCAATAAATTTATTAAAAATACCATAACAAAACACACAGAAATCGAATAATAAATGAATCGAGACTTAATAGAAAAGCGGATCATATAAGGCTCCTCAAGCATGGAAGCAATTCTTTATGATCAGAAAATGAACTCATATATGTCTATTTAAATCGTGCAAAGGAATCATATATAACTCGAATGTAAACACTTTTCCATAAGATGCTTGGAGGATAGTTTTGCTTGCAGCAAAATTTAAATTATTTGTACTTGCATGTGAGTAAATGTCAAACAAAACAAGTAAGAAAGCTATATTCGGTTGGGCCGAATCTTAAATAAACTCACGTATTTTCGGTACCAAAAATTGTTCAAGTTTAACAAGAAGCCGAGTTTCTTGAGTTAAAAAAAAATATTTTTCTTAAAATAATCTATATTTTACTGCTATGGTTTATTTTTGAACCAATAAGTTTAATTTCTAGAGAAATCGCTTTTGTTATATATCGGCTATATATGGACCGATGCCCAAAAATTTTTTCTTTGCTTCAGACATCTATTCTTGTCTATTTCAGGTATTTTTAGTACCGAAAATTGTTCAGATTTACAAAAGTCCAATTTCTTTTGAAATCGGGTTTCGCTATATCCCAGCTATATATAGACCGATATCCAAAAAAATTTTTTTGCTTAAAAGTCCATGTATTAATACCATAGGCCAGCCCATTTCTGTATTAAAAGTCCAGTTTCATTAGAAATCGGTTTTCGCTATATCTCGCCTATATGCAGCGATGTCAAAAAAAATTGTTGTTGTCGGATATCTATTTTTACGCCTACATGTTCATTTTGGTGTTAGAACGTGTGTCAGTTCACCTAAAGTTCAATTTCGTGAGATATCGGTTTTCGATATATCTCGGCTATATGGACCGATGTCCAAAAATTTTTGTTTTACTAAATTAGCTGTTGTTTACTATCATATGTGTTTTTGGCACAAAAGCGTTTTATTACTAAACCGCCCGACTTCTTGAGAAATCGGTTTTAGCTATATCCCGGTTATATATGGACCGATGACCGAAAAAAGTTATTTATTGCTTCAAATATCTATTTTTACGACTACATACCCATTTTTGTGTAGGAAAGTGTTCAGGTTTACCAAAAAGTTCAATTTCTTGAGATATCGGTTTTGGCTGTATCTCGGCTATATATGGACCGATGTCCAAACAAATTTTTTCTTACTTAGAAACTTCGGTAGTTCACTAACCGTATGTGTTTCTTAGTACAGAAAGGCGTTTAAGTTCATAAAACCCCCGATTCCTTCAGAAATCGGTTTCGCTATATCTCGGCTGTATGTGGACCGATGTCGAAAAAAAATTTTTTTTCGTCACTAATGACTAAGTCAAATCCGAATATTTACTTTAAATAAAAAAATTTTTCAAAATTTCCATACAAAATGCAAATTTTTCCGAGGTACCTCCGGTGTTTCGGATATATCTCAGCTATTCGTGAACCGATTTTGCTGAATTTAAATAGCGATTCCTCGTGGACAATATGCAACATATTGGTGAAAGAACGAAGTTTCTAAGTCAAATAGTTTTCTCAGAAACTTGATTTCAACAACTCAACTCACAGACGGGCAGACGGATATCGCTCAAATAACTTTTCTATTAACGCTGATCAAGAATATATATACTTTATTAGGTCGGAAATAAATATTGAAAAAATTACAAACGGAATCACAAACTTATATATACCCTTACACAGTATGTGAAGGGTATAAAAACGCGTAATTCAGAAAAATCACCAAATTTACTATTTTTCCCTTGTTAAGAAAAACAAATTGAACTGATGATAATAAGTTGATAATAAAAAAAAATAAGCCACTTTAACAGATGTTTATTTCAAAAACTAATAAATCGGGGGAAAATATACATAAAAAAGCTAATCTCTGTTTTATATAACAAACTATATTGTTTACTATACATATAAGCAGAAATAGGTAAAAAGAATAATAGATCAAGCCTTTCTATTTATAGGTCTATGTACGACTCGTACATTAATATTATTATCATCAAATCGTAACACAAGTACAAGTTCTAAATGAATGATAAGTTTATACGCTTCAACATTCATTAAAAGGTTTAACCTCCAATATGAAAGGTCTCCTGCTTTTATTGAATTTATATTATTTACCATTTGAAAGAAAACATGTAAAAGTTGATTACTGGCGCGCATAAAATACATTGCTACCGCAGGCTGCAATATTGCCAATATACAGCGACATAATTATTTTAGAAACGGTAGCTACATAATCTAATATGGTACTTTTCTTTTTAAATTTCTTAATTTTAATTGTGAAAATATTGCTTAAAACAATCAAAAATATATTAATATCAATAACAGAGTTTGAAAATGGCTGCGAATCTTATTCTAGGCGTGCAGGAGCACAGAGATATTTCGAAAATTTAAACTACATTTTCCGACTATTAGCAGATATTCTATCAATACAGTCCAACAAAGAGCAGAAATGCTTTTTCTTAACTTATGAATTACATACTCATACAAAATATATTTTGTTTCAAAATCTATTTAAACAAAAACATCTTTAGACATTTATGGGCATACAAAATTTAAAATGAATTTGAAATGTAAGTCAATATTTCATAAAAATTTTACTAAAATTGATTTCAAATATTTTATTTTATGAAAAAATTTTAATTTTCTATGAAATTTTAATATTAAATATTTTGAAATCACCATTTTGAATCAGTCATGGTTACCTGTTTCTTGGGATATACAGGAATTTACTTTTAAATTCGTTATCGCTGATAGAATTAGTTGCCCAATGAAACATTACTCTAAACTAAAAATAAAGCAACACCTTTCCATTTATAGGCAAGATTTTGCAACAGAAACAAATTAAGTTGCTCAAACATTTTCACAAACGCAAATAGACTAATCTGTAAGTGCTACGATTATAAAAATAAATATTCTGTGACGTGTATTTTCTGCAAGTGTTTCTGCTACGTTGTTGCAGCAGAACATAACACTCGATTGCTTGGTTTGTTTGAGGGAAAATTTAATTTGCACGTATACATGCACGGCAATAAACGTGATTCTAGGTACGTTCGTTCACATTGAACAAATATTTGCTGCAAAAATGAAACCACTACATTCTTAATATATAAACATTTATGACAATTTAAAAATTTTTTATTAAATGTACAAATGAACGAACGTGTTAGAAGTAGTGAAATAGACAGTATGTTTTAGTAGAGCCTGTTTCAAAGTTATGGGCTTCCAAAGTTGGTGCTTAAAGATATCTTTTTGCTCTTAAATAAACCTCTTAAATAATATGTTTTCCAGTACAAACAAATCTTTACAACATAAACAAACAATTGTATCTTATTAACAAAACTTATTTCAAAATATTTGATTTATGCATTTTTATTCGAAAACTAATACAAAACTGTGCAGCTTCTGTCGTTTTAGTTTGCGTCTGTACCTCCGGCCCCATTTAACGACGCTAACCGGGTTATGAGTGCAATTAATATTTCACTATTGTATTATGTTCGCGTTTTTACTCCTTTTAAATTAATGTTCAATTTCACGTTGTCGAACGTTTTTGTTTTAAATGTGCTAATGCAGACGAATGAATACGTTCGATATCGTGAAAATGGCAATAGAAAGTTATTTTGTGAATGATTGCACGTCACAACCAGCTGTTTCATGTTCGCTAAACCAATCAGCATCATGTCTAATCCTGCTTCGAACTTCGGCTTCATATAAACATCACTGTTTTCTATAATTATTATCACTCCTTAATTGTGTTACAATCATGTACACACAGAAAAAAAATCAAATTTAAAACGTACAAAACAAGGTTAATTTGAAAGTTGATTCGGTGGTGATATTGCTCCATACGCTTTTGAAGTTAATATAACGTGATTTATTCTTTATTTAAACAAATTTTTTTCTTACTAATAAAGTAATTTTAATTTCTTTTAATAATATCAAGCTTTCATTTAATATAATACATGATTTTATATGCCCAACAAGCAGAATTGATATCAATTTTGAGTTGGGTGGTTGTTTTTGTAGAAAGCCATCATAATTTTACTCAACATTTTTTCATGTTAATTTTACCTCGGTCTTTTTTTTCTGTGTGTATCGTTTTACACGAACGTTAGTATCGAGCACAGAACTGATCTAATGTACATTGGTACATATTTAGTAAAACGCATTTATTATTTGCTTCAAAGAACTATAAATATATAGAAGCAACTGAAAAGAAGGAACTAAAGTAAAATGTGAAAAAAAGAATGAAAATAAATTTTACACATGCTTACTTACATTAAATATATGTATGTGTTTAAATTAATAATTAAAAAGTAATTAAATGAAAAAAATTAAGTACCTACTTTTAGATATAATTTCTGTTTTTATTAGAGAGATTTTTATCTTACAGCGTTTTTATAGAACTTATAATTACATATACGCTGCACTATATCGCGAATATTTTATATTTACTTTTATTTATCTGCATCATGCAATAAATGTAGTGTAAAACACAGTAATATATGAAGTATGAAGTTGATTTTTTTATATTGAGATAAAGAAGATACATTCTAAATTTCAATTTGATTCCGAGTGGCAATAAACCACAATAAGATAAAAATTCTTGACAAGTCAAGTATTTGATTGAAAAAGTACAAAATTAGTTTTTATCACCTCTGCTCAATAAAACTAATAATGAGGCTCTCACTAAAATTAAGCATATGCCCATTAAAAATCTCATATGCTTAATAACCAGTTAGTTATAACACTTACAAATACACACCTCAACGTCTTTAAGCCATATTTAGAGATGTTATTAGTAGCACACAAAAAAAAACATTAAAGTATTTACGTTTTGTGTTTTTATTTTAGTTCCATTATTTCTTTCTTTCTGGCTGCTTTTGTGCTTTTGTTTAACCTGATATTTACTTTCATTTCACTGGTAATTTGTTTGTTTTGCGGGTGTAATACCACAACATGTTTTGTAGAGAGGCACGAACACAGTTAAAAATTTAAAAAAAAAAACAGCAACAAATAAAACCTCAAAGAAAACAAAACACGAAATGCATACTGTTCTTTCTAATCATAATCTACTCAGAGTTGATAAATGTCAGTTATCAAATCGTTCTCTTTTGTTTCAAATCATATGTAAACTGTATTTTATCGCCAAATTGTTGTTTTTTTTTAGAAGTTTATATATTTCTCAATTCAGTAGGTACTTTTAAGATATTCGTGGTTACTTCCGGCTTCGTAATATTCGAGAATAAACTCAAGAAAAAATACCCTTCTTAGGGACTGTAAGCAGCTCCCGAATATTTTGAGAAAGGGAGTCAGCGTTATTTCAAAATTTTTATTTTAGAAGCAATTTTTTCTGTAAAAAAAGGCTTTTTTAAATGGAATCGGGGTTGAAAAAGTTGTCTTCGAAACAGACACAGCATCAAAAAATAGGCTGAGCCAGCAAACAGCCATAAAAAAGTTTCTGTCTGTGGCTGGGACTGTCAGTTTGACAGCTCAGCTCAGAGTTTACTTTATGGGATATTATTATTAGATGCAGTGAATTTATTTTTTTAATATTTACATTAGTTATTTGCGTTCGGGGGTTTCTTACCGGTCTACGGCGCAAAAATATAAAAGTGATTTATATTATTAATGAATAGTGCTATGATTTTAGATGAGAATTTTCTAACAGACTGTATTGTTTTTATGCAACTGAAGTTTATATATTTTGAAAATTGTTGTATGTATATCAGGCATGGAGAAGTTATTTGTTTGTAAAAATCTTTAGAATTTAGTAATTAATACAGAAATTGAATTCTCCTTAATTATTTAAATATATTCAACTAATTTCAACTGTGCTTTCAAACTATTTTAACTAAAGTTGCTTTCTATTATTTTTAATTTTGACAATTAAGAAAAAGACAATAAGTTTTCATAGAAATAATAAATAAATCGAATAGTTTGTATGTGCCCTATGCTCGGGGAAACCCACTAATACTTCCATTTCTGCCCTGCTGCTAGCAGATTCACTGTCACTGTTAGACCCTGACATGTAATTTTAAATAACTTATTAAAGTAATGTTAAGTTTTGTGGTAATTGAAACAATAAGTAAATCCAAGAAGTTGCCGCCATGTGTTTGAAATCGCCAAAAGTGGTTGGAATTTATTGTAATGATGGTACAGTATGTTAATCATATGTCTTCGTTTATTTGATAATTGTAATAATAGAAAATACTCAAAAGTAACTTTATCGTTTACGTGAGCCACCGTTACGAACTGTCAGAAACTTTATTGTTAAGTTGTGGTAGTATATCTTTGATTTAATTTATCACTACAAAATTCTGCTGGTCATCAGTTATAATGATAATCATAATGTTTTCGGAATCGAATTAATGCAATACAAATATTATATTTTTAATCATCGCATTTGATTTGTCATGATATAAAATTTCAAATAAATTCATTCTTTATGGAACACGACGATATGAAAAAGTACAATTTCTATCAAATTCACTCGATCACGTGTTCAACGATTTAGGCTCAAGTTTTGCTTCATCGGAACTGTAGATTAATTTGATATGATGATTTTTTATTACAAAATTCTCACTATCAACGTAATTTCCATTAATAAACTCGGCGATTGTTAATCGTTCAAATTAAATAGTGCCTGATTTTTGTTTCTTTCCGTGCTCAATATTATTAATGTTTTTCCTACAGCAATAAATCACATAAAATGTTCCCATTTGAATTGTATTATTATATAATTTCTTTTTTTTGTGATTACAACTTTAAGCGGCTAATAATGCTTCATTTGAATATTTGGGTATGCTGATCGAGCCGACTAGTGCATACTATCAATTTACGCTAAGCTGAACCCAGTTGACCAGACTGTTGGTTGATTTATTTATATTTGATTTCATTAATTTCAAAATTCTTTCTAGTTTACAGTATTTTTGGGAAAGTATTGTAATGTTCTTGAATTAAAAGCTTGACCATAAGCATTTGATAGCTAAAACTTTACAATCCAATAAATCTTTAATTTAATAAACAAAATCTTACAAATTTTGAACTCTACGGTTTCGAGCCTAATGAAAAAAAAAAATTTTGTTTTTCATGATACAAATTAATTAATACTATCAGGACAAAATTTCTATATTATTTGAATTCCACTTATTGCATAATTTTTTATTGTTTTTAATCTCATTATTTCAATTCTCAGCTGTTATTAACTTAGCATACAATATTTGTTCTGTATAAGACAGTATGTCTTCATTAAAATACATTTTCATTACTTGTAGTATCCTTTATCGATAACTAACAGAATATCGCACAGGATCGTTTGCACTTGGATCAAAGATTTTAAATTTTCACATCGTTAAACTGGCTGTTAAAATTAAGCTGATGCTATTAATTATATCTGATATCAAATCTTTTAGAACTTAGTTTTATAGCTTTAAAAAGCCATCTAGGCTTGCCAGATCGCAAACGGCATTACTAATATATATATATGTACATTAAAAAGAAAAATGTTTTAAATTTTATGGAAGAAAACTAGATATATAAAATTCAAAAATTTTCAAATCGCCTGTTATTAATTCTGAAACGATGATATTAAAAATCTGTTTAAGGGCTGAAAAAGCTTAAGAAAATCTCTTTCACTTAATCTTAGTTTAGTACAGTGTTTTCCATATAATGAAAAAGTTTCTTAAATTCTATTTTGGCTTGACAAATGACATATTTTCTTGATTTTTGACACACCTGGTAAAAGCTTGAGAATCAAACCAAATCAAGCCCGACTTTTGATGTTTGTCATTATTTGTTATCAAAAGTCATACTTAAAATACAAGTATGTTTAGTTCTTAAAAAGATCTTAAAACAGTGTATTTTTTAATAAGAAATTCATAAATTTATAGACGTTTTGACACTTTCCCTATGTATGTATGTGTATTTCAGCGTAAAATTGTGCATGATTTGCTTCGTGATTCATTGAGACATGACCAACTGGGAAACACATTACGATAAATAAACAAACGTGTGTACATATTAATGCACTTGTGTAAGCCTATGTCAATCGAACTACGCTACTTTATTCATAGTTTACTTTCAAAACACAAGCAATTTGCCAGTTCAAGACTTAGGCCGAATATTAATGGCTTTTGGTTGGCGCTACGTTCAGTTGTATAAACAAATTTTAATTATTGTAATTGTTAGGAAAGCTCAGGGCTTGCTTTGCAATCACGAACTTTTTGAATGACAACAACGACCCACTTAGAAACTTTTAAGCCAAAGAAATGGCCGAAAGCGTTAAGCAAACCCTCATATCCAGCTATAATCCTATTTTTGTTCGTTTTTACTACATACACTAAGAAAAAACTGCAGTTTGAAATTGAAAACTCTTGTTCAATAATTTTAAAAATAATCAATAATTATATTGAATAACATCAAATCAATCTGTAACCATTGACAAAATTTTGACAAAAGACGTAAGTGCTGTACCGTGAGTATAGGGACACGAGTTTTCCATTAAAAATCATATATTTGCAAAAATAAAATAATTTAGTCGTGCAGAATATTTGTGTTAAAAAGTAAGAAAAAATAACAAACAAATATAACGTAGTTATAGAAAATAGGTTGGAAAAAGTAAACATAAATGTCTGTCATATACGCGACTTAACGTAAGACGCACGACACGATTTAGTCGAACAAAATTTGTTACGTAGTCGTCCACCAATTGGCTCGCAGCGTGTCAGCTTCGTCGTCTCCTATAAACATGCTGGCCATTTTGAGCACCATGCAATTTCGACATACATAATTTATGATTGAGTTATAAAAGCAATTCAATTCAAATTTGTTCACTTTGAGCAGCAATCTCATGCCAACTTTGTTTGTGAGATGTTTTGACAGCTCGATCGAGAAACTCACAAGATGCTAATACAGAAACGCATTTAAGGCCGTGATACACTATAGTCGCAATGATTCATTCACTTGAATATAACAGCAAAGCCTGAAAGACTTTAAAAAGATCGCTTGAAAATGGTATTGTGTGTGCCACACTAATATAGAAAAATATCTCTACAAAGAAGACGCATGGAATCTATCATTTTATGAACATTTTCATAATTTTTGCAATTAGGACAGACTTCAAACAAATCTGCACTTTTAGATCACACTATCGTACTTTTTGAACACACACTATTTTATTGACATATCGTACTACTGGATAGTGAAACACGACCTTTACTCCTCAATTTGCAATGACTTACGTCAAAATAGCTATTGTGACAGATATTTCTCCCATGCCAAAGTTGCAGAAACGGTTATGCAAGAAAAGCCATTTTTGTTTCAATCCGTACAGTTTTTTCCCCAATTCAGCCGATCCATGCGAGAAATTTTTCGATTACAGAATCGAAGCGCAAAGTTTGCAGAATAACTCGAAAACTTATGAGTAAAGATTAGAGATGATTTTTACAAGTTAGGACTATATTACAAGTCTGAATTATATTGCAATGGTAAAGGGTAGGGTACCAAAAACTACCGTTTACCGAAAGTTTTTATGGTCAGCAGTTTCTAGTTTAGAATATAGCACATATGAAAACTGGTTATTGGTATAAACAAATACATACGATTTTTTTTTAATAAAGTATTTGAACAGATTTTAATAACAATTTTTATCTTTTGAACACACATACTCCCAAATCGTTATGCACACATGCATACATACCTTCATACATGAATAGAGTTTCAAGCATACGCATGATAACGATCGCTCAAATTGTAATACTATTTGTAACTTTTTGACTTTTTGATGATAATAAACTCTTTGAAGGCTGATTTAAGGTTTGATAAATAAATACTATGACGTCATTGACTATATAATTAACATTTTTATAATGAATATCAAACTGTTTATCTAGATTTCATTTAAGATAACTTATGTTATGTGTAGATAATTAGTTGTTGTAATTTTTTGTGTAAGCACGTACACCCATATTTCAGGTTTTGTAAACAACTTACTGCTCATCAGTCTGCCGGTACTTAATACATACTATCTACAAATAAGCCCAAAATAAACTGTGAAAGAAGAAGAAATTAATTTTATTTGACACGTGTTTCACCCAGTTAGTATTTAAATTTCAAAATCAAAATATTTCCTGTTGCTGGTAGTTGGTGAATATATTATGAAAAAAAATATTTTTTAAGACCCTTCATAATACTTAGTAGGGATTTATTTTCCTTAAATAGCTATTAAGCTTGTACCTATTTTAAAATAGTTTAAATATGTTTGTAGTGGCACAAACACACACTTACTCATATGTATGTATGTATGTACATTTCCATTATACATATGTGGCATTTTTAATGTCTGAAACATGAAACACATTCAATACAGCCAGCCTGACAAAAATACAACACACAAGTTTTTAGAGGTAACTGCCACTTACGAAGGCGTACTTACACAGTAAGATGTCGCCGAATTAGATCTAAGTCTAGTTGTTTTTTTTTTTTGCTAAAACATACTAGTGATTTTAATTTATTGAAAAATGTTGAACAAATCAAATGTTTTAAATCAATATTTGTTTAAATAAAGTTTTGTTTCAACATATATGTACATCATAAATACGATTATGTAAATAACTTCTTTTTAAGTTTGTGTGATTTTTAGGCTGCCGCATCTTAAATAATTAAGTAGCTGAGTTTTGGCTGCAAATTTAGCTAGTTACTCAACAATTACGATTTTACAATAGAAGAAGAAGACATTATGTTTTTAAACTATCAAAGAACAATCATAACCGCGACGATAATCATCAGCACCCTAGGTGTTTAACTTGTGCCAGCCAAAACTGCACTTTTGTAGGCGCGCTTACCTTGAACCCGATGAAAAGATTTATTTTTGATACATACATATGTAGGTATGTATGTATGTATATATATTTTTAATATAGTTATATTTTCATTAGCTTAATGTAAAAATATTGTGTAATCAATGAGAAAATCTCGTAGAAATTGAGAATTAATTAATTTGATTACTGATGCAGCTTATTAAAACGCTAATTTTTTGTCTTTTACGAAAATTGAGAGCTTCAGTGCAATAATTAAAAAAGTTCATCTATGTACATACATATAACGAAAAATATGTATGTATATATTTTATTCATTTATTATTTATATCTTAAATTTAAATCTTATATAAAAAAAATACTGTTATTTTTTTCATTTATGATATTAACAAACTTTTCAATAAAATATTAATGCAAGAATTGACAGAATTTATGAACAAAATTCTTTCGAGTGTAGTATAGTAAATTCAGTACTTTAATAACGCGTGCTCATTTCGGCTTCTCCACTCATGTAGCATTTAATTTATTCATAATGATATAAAACGCAAACCAGAGATGTTGTTAATGGAAAGAGAGAACAGCAACATCTAGTGGAATCGGTTCCGTATTTTGTGTGTTTGGTCAAGCAAAATTTAACGAAATTTAATTGAATATATACATAGTTTTTCCATATTTTTTATTTCATTGAGTTTCGGCTGTCAATAATTTGTTTTCAAAATTGAAATAAAAACTAATTTTATATATGTATGTACGTACATACATATATGTATATGTGTGTATGTAAATAAAATTATGAAATAAATAAATAAAAATAATGTAAAATTATTGCTATTCATTTAAATCTAAGTTTTAAAAAATCAAGCCAACTGCCTCATTGCAAATGCTTGTCGTTGTGTTTGTTTGTTTTGCTGTTGTATTGATGCAAAGTAAGTGTGTGTATTGCCATGTCCATGCATATATGTAAGTTTTGTGCTCTCTTTAACTCAGTCAAACATTATCAGAATGGAAAATTTTCATATGAAGCTCATACTCACTCACATGTGTTCACATGCATAATCATGTTTGTTGGCATTCTGTTTTAAAACCCTGTGATAATGCTACTAACAAATACCTACAAACACCATTCAGCGTTGCTAATGAAAACGAAATAATAATGATATTTCGAGGGGAAAAATCATTATAATTTAAAAACTTTTATTACCAACGAAAATCGTAATATTTTGAAAACATGACTTCAAGGTAGAACTTAACGAAAATATATTTTAATCCGAAAATATCTTGATCATTAAATTAATAACTTAAGCGTATTCCAGCTGATTGCATCGTAGTTAGTGCTGCAAAACTATTGAGTATGTAAATACCGAGTACTCAATACCGTGTAATTTTTTCAGTGCTCGCATTTTTCAGTGATTTGCTGTATGCATTTTACATAAAATTTTCATTAAAATATGTTCTTCAAAACTGTATAATTCTGTATGCAAAATAGAAGGATAGTAATTTTGAAGTAATTCTGAAATAAATTTAATTTATATTTTGTTTAATCAACTGCAAAACATAATATGCTAATGCATGAATAAATTTATTTTGATAAAAATTACGTACGTAATTAAGATATTTAGCAGTATCGAGTACCCGGTTGATAAAAGACCGAGTAGTATTGTGTAGTTAAAAGTAAGCACTTTTTACTACACTAATTGTAGTGTCATTATATCGACGCAAAATTATGTCGGTGCCGGCAACAATTAATTGACGTACTGTATCTATCGTCTTTTGTCAAGTGCCTGTTAAGGCACTTTGGTCAACAAGTGTAAAAGGGTGTGGTTTCGACTTGATGTTACTACGATATCAAAAATTTTAAATAAGAAATAGTTTTATTCACATCTTTGATAATTCATTCAATATGTGCTTCTGAATTGCATTCATTCTGTAGAGCTGACCAAGTGCAAAAAAGTGCTTATAGGCCAATTTATGAATTTTCCAGAGAGCTGATATGGCTGGCTTGAAGCCTGATCATCTGTTGCAGATTTCGGACTACCACCTGTATAAACTGTTATTCTTGGATCATCGCATTGCACATGGAACCTAGACCCTAGCTCCTTTGCAAGGTATCTGAGCTATTTAAGAAGTGATACTAAATATAAAATTTCCAACATAAGCTATAAGAAGCATGCTAAGACATCTGTGGGCTTAGTCTACCGTCAGGTTATGCTATCGCAGCAGGTGCTGATGTAAAGCAAATTCACAGCTGGCCAGGAACGTGCTTATTTACCTTCTAAATGTGGTCATGCAGTCTTGTATCGTATCACGATAATATCATTTCAAGCTGGCTAAAAATGCTGGGGACATCATCGGTTCCATTCACCATGTTAGAAATGTGCTTCGTTTGGGTAACTTATTCCTTGATTTGGACTCAAAAAGACTACGGAACTCTTGGCCATTTCCGTTATCGACCTTAATACTTTTAGAACTCATAAAGGACTAGGTTTCCCATTCGATGACGCGCTTTTACTATGCACTACAGATGATTTAGTGAAGATTTTGCATTAGGTGCCTCGATTGTCTTCAGTAAGTTACGACCTAATCCGCAAGATGGTGCAATTTGCTGCAAATATAAATAGAAGCTCATAGAATTGATGAACTTCATAGAATTTTAATGTGTATACGCATTTCTCAAACTATTGGCTTACGTGACGAGTTGTAGGTTAACGAACCTTACGATTTCAGCTTTGATTTACTTTTAATGTTGGGTGTTACTTTAACCACAACAAAATATATTTGACCATTTTAGTTTCAGAGAATAGTAGCACTGGTATACAGGAACACTGAATTGGAAAGGAGCACATTGGTGTAAATAAATAGCTCACTTCTTGCCCTACTTACATACATATAATCTATTTCTAGATAAACTCAAATCTTTACTAATTCAAGATTATTTTAAAATCGTGGTATTCCCCAACCACCAAGTACTTAATTGTTATTCTGGTAACTCTAGTTACTTTGCAAAAGGCGCTCTTTATCATTCGGTGAAATCGCTCCTCAATAAAAAATATATTCGTTGTATTATACACATGTAATTATGTAAGTTTTCTGAACTTATACGACCTTTGTATTCATATGCTGATATACTGTACAAATACATACAGAAATACTTGTATTCTTATTCTTAAACACACTTATTAATATTAAAAAAATGTTCAATGGTCATATCCATATTTTAATTAAACAATTAAATAAAAAAAAAGAAAAAAATTACAGCCTAAAGTTCAAATTATGTTAATATGAAATTGTTAATGACCTCATTAATTAAAAAATATATTTCTATTTATAAATTTTAATAAGAAATTTTTACTACTCGCCTTTAGCAATGCTAATCTCTTTTTGTTTTACAAATACTGCGATTACTTATACATATGAACGTACATACATGTAGGCATTTCTATTAAAGCGTCAAATACGCTATGCAAATGTCACGCATGCTATACCTTCTCATTGCTTGATATCTCACATGAATTCATATGTATTAAACGTAGAACTGCAGACCTTTTTATTGTTCCGTAACTCTTGTATATGCAAAAGTTTTTCTATTTTATAAGTGCGCACATGCTGTATACATTGATATGCTAACATCTATGTATGTATATATATGTATCCACCTAAAACTAATTAAAAGATTTTATTTGCGACATCGTAGACTTTACAATGAGGAACAGTGTTTTAATAAATAAGGCCTTAATTCGTTTAAAAGTTTATTTAAATTTAACAGTTTTCGGCTATCCATACAGTGCCAAACGAATATATTAACACGGTCTTCTTATATTTTGAGATTAATTTGAATTAGAGGCTAGTTTGGTTATTTTAATAAAGAGTATTTTACTCTACATTCAGGATAATTTTATGCTATTTACAATGAATGCCAGTCCACCTGCCCAATCTGTGCTGCAGGTCGTACCGCACTAAGACTTTTTGCACTTTTAGCCGGCCAAAGCAAAAAAAAAAAATGTAATTTACCACCGATCTTAATGATTTATTTACAGGTGTAACGAATACATGATGATAAGAAAAAATGGTTGATACTGAGCATAACTATTAGCAATTGTTTCGCATTACTTCTAAAAGTTTTTGATATACATGATCGCTAAGACTGTCTTCAAATTCAGTTCACTTTGAGTAGCGCAGTTCAACATGAAAAATAACCACATACGGCTTTCACTACACGACAAATGGATAAAAAAGAAGCCACGGGTTTTTTGTTTTGCCTGAAATCGTGAAATCAGATTTGGGGCCTTGGTGGCATTTTTGCAAAACTGATAATTTTCTCGGCTCATATCTTACAAACCATTCAATTTTGATTTACCTTTTGAAGCAAAGTTGTAGTCCTTAGTCTAAAGAACAAAAGTTGTGAACATAGCAAATAAAAGAAACTTCATCTTAGAGGTCGAAATCGTAAAAATTATAAAAAATCGATTTTTTCATCTTTTATCCCCCTGTTTGGACCCATAGGTAACAAACTGTTTAAAATTCAAGGATACAGTTAGCTACAAAAATGTACCTAAGATCTTAATAAACAACTTTTTAGAGCATATGAAATTTCTAGGTATGAGTCTTAACGTAATTTAGATGACGCTTAGGTAGGTAAGAAAATTTAGAGAAAATTTCCCGAAAATTTTGCAACTTCATTTCGCTGTATGTAATTTTGACCTTGTAGCCTGATCTAATGAAGAATTTTATTATTTAGAACTTTTTTAAAACACGGTGCAATTTCGTGAAATATCAAATCTTTATCGCATAATCGTTTCATTTTCATAACTTGAACGTATTGACGTATTTCGACAATATATAATAGTGTAAATTGCCTGTAATTAGTTGCAGTTTCTACTGTAATTCATATGAAAGTACATAAAATAAATTGTCAGAATTCACACAAAAATAAAATTTTGCCATATAAATATTGACTATATCTACTATATACATACCTACGTATAATTATTTACACTAATCTACATGTGTATATTTATGTTGAATATTTTGAATAAAAAATAAAAATAAGTTTGTAAAATATCACAAGCAGTTTTTTTTTTTAGAAAGAAAACAATTCAAATCATAAGCCGGAATTAGTTCCTCGGTGGAAAAATTCACAAAGTGACAATAGCAACGAGATCGCAAGTTCGATTCCTGCCACAGCCATTGGGTGTTTCTACAGTCAAGCAGCTTTGTGTGTGTGTACGTGTTATAAAAAATAAAGAGGGGCAATGAAGTCTAAATCTGATTTATTTATTTTGCTATTAGTATATGCAATCAGTGTTGATTTATGTAATTTATAACAATTGGTGCTCTACCTTTACGGGATACTGAATGAGCTTCTCCATTTGTAGCAGCAATTTAATTTCACCGATTGTTTGTAGCAAGAAATGTATCAATTTATGGGTGTTTATTTAACACAATTT